>ADNK01000342.1:25000-117503 GCA_000320545.1 Bigelowiella natans CCMP2755 | reverse complement strand
CCCTCCCTCCCTCCCCTCCCCTCCCTCCTCCTCTCTCTCTCTCTCTCTCTCTCTCTCTCTCTTCTTCTTCTTATATATATATATATATATATATATATATATATATGTGTGTGTGTGTGTGTGTGTGTGTGTGTGTGATTGAGTTGCATTGTATTTTCTCCGTTTTTCCACCTTCTTCTCCTCCTCCTTCTTCTTCTTCTTCTTCCATATAGTTGAGGTTTATATTGTTGTTGTTGTTGTTGTTGTTGCTGATGATGATATTGTTGTTGTGAAGACTTCCGACTTGGGCAACGAACGATCTCGGTCAAACCGTTACTCGGTTGCAGCTACTATCGGCCGCCCTTGCAAGGGCCCGTCTCAGCGCACCCAACAGTAAAGAAGATATTTTTTTTATGAAACCAAGCTTGAAATGCAGCACAGAATTCAGAAATAGTGGTGGCAATTGGGAGATGATGATTGTTGTAGATGTGATGGATGTTGATGGTTACTTGCTGCTAGGAATTGGTGCGTTGGTACGGCGATTACAAGCTCGACTGGACGGTCTCTCAATGTTTGGGAACATCAAGGCGCAAATGTCCACCAAAATGCAGGACGATGATGCCGCAGTTATTGAGCAGTCAGTACACCACATTTTTATCACATTCATACATCAAATCACATCATATCACATATATAAATAGACACATACATACATCACATCACATCATATCACATATATAAATAGGCACCCCTATTTTCCTTCTTTCCTTCTTATCTTACTCGCTGCTCCTCCCTCCCTCCCTCCCTCCCTCCCTCCCTCCTACCGTGGTCTCACTATAATAACTATAGATACATGGGCAAAGCGCAGTTCAACCAGCCAGTTGCTTCGAACGTTAGAGATATGGGGGGATGCAGTGTATTTCCTTGGTAGGGAGAAGCAGATTGCTGCTCTACCCGAGAATACGGAGGAGGAGCAGCATACAAAGAGGTAGTTATACTTAATAATACACTTACGTATTTAACAATGACAATCCTTCCTGCCTCCGCCTCCTCCTCCTCCTCCTTAATGCCGCTCAAAAGCTGAAAGAAGAAATAAACAACGAAGAGAACAACAACATATTACAGAATTACTAAAATAATCCTACTACTAAAATGATTCCTCCTTGTTGGCACTCACTAGTGTGTTGACTATTCATTAATTTGATCAATCATGATTTATTTATTTATTTATTTATTTATTTGTTTGTTTGTGTAGGGATGCACGCAAGCTATTGGGTGCTCAATTGCGTCGTACACTTTTGAAGCTAGGCCCAACATTTATAAAGATCGGCCAGCTGTTATCGACGAGAATCGATATTCTTCCGAGAGAGTACGATTGGCATGAATAATTACACGAAGAAGAAGAAACCATAAGTATAAGTCAGAATAGTGTTAGGAGAATCAAGTACCACTCACTCACTAATAATTCATGAAATTTAAAAAAGAACTGCGACACACACACACACACACACACACACACACACATGTTGTATACAAAATAGATATATCGAGGAGTTGTCTCAGCTTCAGGATAACTGCCCTAAGTTTCCTACATCCGTGGCAAAGCAGATCATAGAGGAAGAATTTGGAACAACGGTGCTTACTGCTTTATCAAATGTGAATTATTATTAGGCCTCCCTTCTTCTTCTTCTTCTTCTTCTTCTTCTTCTTCTTCTTCGTACAGTATTTCTTCGCTGCCATTATCAATCACTAACTGAATGCACTGAATAACAAACATCAATGACAGGTAGAAGAACTCTATGACACATTCGATGAGACCCCACTTGCCGCTGCCTCGCTAGGCCAGGTATCTCTTCGTGGTTACTACTATTGATTCAATTCACGGATGATGATGATGATGATGATGATGATTCAGTGATGACGAAGAATCCCCCCCCCAGCATAATAGTGCTTGGTTGTTGCTTGCTAGCTACTGCTCTATATGTTATTACTTCTCTGTGGATCAATGAATGAATGTTGGTCAAAGAGGACTAGGAGTACGTACTGCTGTATTAATATGCGTAGTCGTCGTTGTTGTACTTACTTCGACTAGAACACATACAAAACAACATACTGTATGGTGCTCATGGTGCCGGTGCTAAGTCAAACGGCTGCAGCTGTTGTAGCCATTGCTATCATTATCGTCGTCCTTGTCTATACACCACAATTCACTCTACGAATATTCAAAAAGGTACATCGTGCCACTAAGGATGGAAAAGAGTTAGCAGTGAAGATACAACGTCGAGGGCTTAGAGAGCTCTTCAAGGCTGACCTTTCCAATCTGAAATTACTCGCTACGCTATTGGACAAATTCGATCCAAAATATGATGGTGCTGACCGGAACTGGGGTAACATTTTCCAAGAGACGGAACGACTTCTGTAAGTAGCACTGATGATGGAGAATGATAGAGATCAATCCTAGAATAACTCGATATTATTCAACACTACTCTCTTTCTTTCTCTTCCTCTCTCTCACTACTCATAAATACAAACATACATACACATTGTCGGTCTGTCTTTCTTCATGCTGTTCTTAGTACTACTCTTCCCTCTCCAATCCAATAAGTATTACATTAATGATGACACTGCTATGATGAACTATCATCACAGATATCAGGAAATCGACTACACATTAGAGGCTGCCAATGCCCGGAGATTTGAAGACAACTTCCGTGAGCAAAATCCAGAACTATTCTCAAGGATCAAGGTGCCTGGTACTTACCCCTCGCTAACAACCGAGAAAGTCCTTACGATGGAATATGTCCCCGGAGTGAAGATCACTGATGTGGATAAGATCAAGGAAATGGGGGTGAGTCAGTCAGTCAGCATGTTATTGATTTACTTATTGCCGCTGCAACACATGCTGCTTCCTACGATCTTTTTATTATCATTATTATTATTATTGTTGTTGTTGTTCAGGTGGATACAGCAGAAATATCTCGTATATCAGCGGAAAGCTACATGACACAGCTCTGTCGACATGGTTTTTTCCATTGTGATCCTCATCCAGGGTTGGTGCATCATCATCATCATCATCAATAACAACAACATTATAATACACAACAACAACACATACCAAATAATGCGACGATGAACCGTAGGCTGCTGTTCTTATTCAGTGTTGTTGATGATAATGATGATGATGATGATGATGATGATGATGATGATTGGTAACCTCACAACATCCTATCATAGAAACCTTGCTGTGGACGCAAAGAACGGTGGACGTATAATCTATTATGACTTCGGAATGATGGATGTTATTCCTGAGAAGACACGCAAAGGGCTCGTTGACTTCGTGTTCGGCGTATACAACGTTGATGCGAGGGCTGTAGTGCAGGCCATGGTGGATACCGGCATCATCGAGCCTAGAGCTGATATGTATGACATCATCAAAGTGGTGAGGTATTTTGTGAAGGAATTCGACAAGACGCTTGCTCAACCGAGAGATGCTGAAGGAAAGGTTACCTACGATGTTTATCATAATTGTTGATAATGATGATGATTGATGATAATGAGGAGGAGGAGGAGGAGGAGGAGGATGTTGGTACAATAAGCTAATTCATTTTTTTGTTCTTACGTACGTGTTCTTCTGCGAAGGAAAACTTATGGGAGAATGAAATGTCGGCTGAGGAGCAAAAGAAGATCAAGCGTACACGAAGGTAACTATTTATATTAATATGTTTGTTGCCAATGATAATGATAGATTCATTTCACTGTGCTCGTGGTTCACTCTAAATTATATACATATATATATATATATATATATATATATATATATATATATATATAAATACTGACTCGAATTTGTGTATGTATATGAGTGGTGTGTGTGTGTGTGTGTGTGTGTGTGTGTAAATACATAAGATAAATGAATCAGAATCATAGTTATCATTACACAATCATTCGCTACATCTTGAACATAACAACAGGCAGCGTCTTGCATCCGACTTCTTCTCTGTAAACAACGACAAACCTTTCAAGTTCCCCGCTGCTTTCACGTTTGTCTACCGATCATTCATGTCGCTGGATGGAATTGGGAAGCGTTTGGACACGCAGTACGACCTCACACGCCTTGCTGCGCCATACCTTAACGAGTTAGTAGATCTTAAAGATGGGAATCGATTCAAGAGTTTCATCAATCAAGGACTCAAGGACGTGGGGTTGAGACCGGTAGACTTCAAAAACGCCTGGCGACAGCCAAGAAATGTCGCATACATGACCGATGTGCTCAAGCGGCTCGAGGAAGGAGATCTGAAGCTTAGAACTCGTGCCCTTGAGGTGGAAAAGCAGGCCCAGAAATTGGAGGTATTTATTTTATTACTCTTGATTTAACTCATGTATCATAGGCGACCCATTTGCTATTGAAGCTGCTTGTGATTCTTAAGCTCTTCTCATATTGGTTATTATGATTTCATTGTAACAATATTATCAGTTGAGTTTCAAGATGATTGGATCAATTCTGTTTGCTTGGGGAGCTCTCAACACAGGACTTTTATTGTCACTTCTTCCTCCAGCTGCTGGTCAGATAGATGCATACATGCCATTTATGTATTCATTTATTCAACCACCTTGCTGCTGCTGCTGCTGCTGCTGCTGCTGCTGCTGCTGCTGGAAGTGATGGATGGATGGATGGATTACTACTCTCTTTTGAAATATTATGCATTGATGTGCGCCATTTCATTAATTTGAGTTTCCCACAAAAAGTGCTGTATTCGTCGTGTTAATATCGCGAATGGGTGTCAATTCCTTTCATCGTACCATTATGTGTTCTTCGTATTTTGGTTCCACTTATATTAAGCAGGAGGGATATTCTCACTGTTGGCCGGTGAAGCTACAAGAGAAGTTGCATCACGAGGCATGTTTGCCCTTGCAGCATTCTTGGTAATATTATAATAAAGAAGAATAAGTATTTGTGTCAGCAGTAGTAGTAGTAGGTAGTAGTAGTAGTAGTAGTAGTAGATTATACATTTCTTAATGCGATTAGTAGCAGGATAATCGAGACATTAGGGTTATTATGATGTCTACTTCCTCAGGCTCTCCGCACTATTCCGTCGTATCGTAAGTTGAAGAAGCTAGATGAAGTTCCAGCATGGTGGTAGATAGCTATATACCGAAGGAGGAGAAGAAGGAAGAGATGCTAGTAAGATGATAGTGGTGGTAGAAATGGAAATTGCAGCAAAATGGCTATATGAAGGGGGGTGGTGTTTTGAAGTGTTTAATAATGGTAAGGTTGTAAAGTCAAAAATTTAAAGAGATGACATGATTAAACATACGAAATGTAACAGCCATGATGCTGAGTGGTAATGCTCCATCTCCACGCTACGTCATCAACTGGACAGCATGTGCTGGTATTTGCAAAATGAGCACATGGCTAGATCCTTGACCTTCTTGTTAAACTAGCAAAATACCTCGCGCAGGCAACTGGATTTCACAAGCACTCAGCATTTCATTTCATGTGATAGCCTCTAACAGTCAATGTTGCCGCCGCATCATGATGCTGACTGTGCTAGCTAGCTGTGGTCTGTTCATCATGACACACATCTAACAAAATCAAAGATCGACATTTGCAGCATGCTAGCTAGCTCATTGCTAGATTGGTGTGTCCAAGCTAGTGTCAACTAGACTAGCCATGCTAGCATGGCTAGTCCAACAGACAGCTCTGGAGCTCATGCCAGCATGACTAGACTCAAGACAGCTAGCTATGGCTAGCTAGACAGATGACAATGCAGCCTGCCTAGCTGCCGCCCCTCATTCTGGCATTGTCTGGATTGTCATCATGCATGCGCATGCGGTGACGAGCTTGCTAGCTCGTGCCCTGTTCTGTGGATCCAGAGACGTTGCGTTCAGGTGTCCAGCTAGCCAGCCAGCTCTGGAGCTAGCTGTCCAGCTGTGGCGCTAGCTAGCTAGCAGAGCTCTGGAGCTCTGTGGAGCTGGCCAGCTGATCAGATGTGTGCACGAGCTAGCGAGCTAGCGAGTGCAGCACATTGATTCACACGATGAACGTGCAACGTGATGTGCACGTGCACACACACGTGCCACATCGCCGTGTCCATTGTTCATCATTGCGCACGTCACACGCACACACAGCGCAGCACCAGAGCAGACAGTCATCTGGAGTGCACAAACAGCAGCACGTGAAACCGCCCAGCAGCCAGCTCCAGAGCATGGCGCGGCCTGGTGTTGGCACGGACACCTGCCCGCCCGAGTTGCGCCTCATCAACCTGGCTGAAAAGCTTTGGCACAGCACGCACGCGAAAAAAATGCAAGCACCTCCAGCTCGCTCTCTGGCAATCTTCTAGCTGTGCTGCGACACGGTCCAGCAATTTCCTAGGATTTCAGGATTTCCTAAGATTTCCTAGGATTTCCTGGATTTCCAGGTTTTCATTTCCTGCTTTTTCTTGACGTTTTTGGCACTTTTCATGGTCTTTTTGAAGCATGATTACGACAACAACAACAACAACAACACCAACAACAATAACAATGAAGATGACATTGATTCATCAAGTTGCCACTGTGGATGCAGAATGCCGTGCGATTCTAGTTCGGGAGCATTTCAACCATGACAATACCACTCCAAAATGGTGGCATTTGTTCCTCTTTTAAAAGTACCAAACTTCTGAACCCTAATAAAAGACAAATTTCGAAGAAACTTCAACTACGAAATCTACAAAGTGATGTTGGTCAAAATTATGTGGTGATTTGGCGGTAGTAGTAGTAGTAGTAATAGATAGTTCCTTGTGTGAATTCCTAACAGTTGCAAACACGAAGAGGAAGAGGATCACACAAGAACAATCAGAACTCAATTCATCGTATCCCCCCCTCCAACATTCCAATCCCGTCTCCCTTCTCTTCCACACAGAGGGGATTCCCCAGCATTTATTATGACAACGGGGAAACCTGAGGGAAGAGTGAACGGAGAAATTGAGCTCCAGGTAAGATGGCTCCTCATTTTCTTTTTAAGGAGAAAGAACAATGACGAGGTATCACTCATTCTATATGATGATGTTAGGGCGAGATTGCTGCAGCATTTACCGATGCTGAAGCGCGCAGGGTATGGATTGAGGAAACCGACTTCAGCGACATTGCCTGGCAAAATAAGGTTGGTGGTTACATCCCGAGACTAATTTCGAAAAGTACTACCTGTTAACGGGACGCAGTGAGCGAGAGAGAGAGAGAGAGAGAGAGAGAGAGAGAGAGAGAGAGAGAGAGAGAGAAACCATATCTTATCAATGCTAATTCTAACAACAACAACGCCATCCAGCTGGTGATCGCGACAGTGGGGCTACCAGCAAGGGGGAAAAGTTACATAGCGCACAAGCTGGTTTGCTATGATACTTGCATAAGATCTCTCTCTCTCTCTCTCTCTCTCTCTCTCTCTCTCTGTGTGTGTGTGTGTGTGTGTGTGTGTGCGTACCAGTGCAATAGAAATTAGTTTCCAGTTGAAAGCAATTATCATGTTCCGAAATACTGAATATCTTGCTCTCGATATCATCAGGTAAACTTTCTATGTTGGAGCGGTATAGAATCCGAGATCTTCAACGCAGGGAAAACCAGAAGAGAGGTCGGTCAATCAATAAATGAGTGAGTGAGTGAGTAATCTGCAACAAACATTAACATATCAACTGCAATGTATGTTGATTCTTCCTCATCCCGAATAGCTTTTCGGATGCAAATCGAAGGCAAATTTTTTCGCCACAGGGCAGGTATTTTGCAACATGAAGAAGCATATGTACCACCTTGCCCACCCCACGTATCTGTATTACAAATATTTGTTACCACTATTTAAGTATTAGGAGAATTATTGTTTCTTATTGCATGTGAACTAATATGGAGTGTTAGGGGAATTATTGTTTCTTATTGCATGTGAACTAATATGGAGTGTGTTAACGTGAAAGTAGGCACGCGTCCATATTATATGCTGCGTGTGTTTGAGTGCATTATCAACAAGTTGTATCATCATAATTACATCTAGAACGAAGAAATGCGAGAGAAAATCGCGTTTATGACACTGGATAGAGGCTTGGAATATTTGATCCGGGTATGTCGCATCACTGAATTTCTCTTTTTATTTTGATATGCTTTGCTGAAATACTACTAAACCATACTGCCATGGCAGGGTGGTGAGGTGATAATCTTAGACGCCACAAATTCAATGGAAAAACGCCGCAGAGGCGTCCTCCGAAGGTATTAACGTCACTTCGCTTCCTGGAAAGTTAATTCATCGTTAATTGTTGGTTTTTAATCTTCGTGCTTGGTTGTCAGGTGTGAGGAGGTGTCACCACACCTTAATGTCGTTTTTGTAGAGGTGACCCAATATGATGCTATCAGAAAAAAAAGAAAAACAATTGACTAATGTGAAAATGGCGTATAGACAATGTACAAACACGATTGACTGATGTGAAAATGGGGTATGAACAATGTAAAACACGAAGTAATTAGTATCATCATATAGTGAATGAAATGATGTGTATGTGCGTCTTTGTTGAGGATGAACGACATGATATGTTGTTGTTATCCCAAACCATATTTCTCCTCCTCCTCCTCCTTCTCTTCCTTCCTATATTCAAACAACAGGTAATTTGCAACAGTGAGGCTGTACTGATGAATAACATGGCGGTGAAGATCAAGAATTCTCCCGACTACAAAAATTGGTGTGTTTGTGTGTGTGTGTGTGTGTGTGTGTGTGTGTGTGTAATATACTGAAATAGTCGACTATGGAAATGGAATAAATGGAGAGTTTATTTTTCTATCTGAAGAAAACAATAATGTTGCAGAACGAATAATAAGCTAGTCGAATAATATCCAACGTGATGATGTCGAAGCCATTTAGCTGTTTTTACCTTGAATATTTATATGTTTCATCATTTTGCTGTTACTGCTGCTGTTATTCTTGTTGCATTTTGCCAGGAATTTTACAGCTGCAATGGCTGATTTAAAAACACGGATTTCGAATTATGAGAAGAGATATGAGGTATGAGTGTAAGAACTACACAGTATACTGAGTGAGCGAATATCGAATAATACAGCGGCAGCAGCACTTGTTCTTATGGGTAGTAGAGTGGTAGGTCGTCGTCACTTCAGTAGTAATATTACTGCTAAACATTGGTGATCCATATCGATTTAGAATTGTAATAATATATTTGTTCGTTCTATTCTCTTCTTTTGATTATTATTGTTTGTTACGTCCATCTTTAGACGATATCCTCCGACGATCTGAGTTACATCAAACTCATCAACCTGCAGGCGAAGGTCATTTGCAACAACTTATATGGAAACGTCGCTCAGGTAGGCCATCACTGCGTCGTTAAGAGATTTACATTACTTGTGAGAGAGAGTGAGAGAGAGAGAGAGAGAGAGAGAGAGTGTGTGTGTGTGTGTGTGTGTGTGTTTGTGTGTGTTTGCGGCAATAAATCCTTTGAATGAAGAATTCTTCCTTCTTCTCAGCTAATCTTGTCGTTGTTGTTCATCACTTCTACTATGTGTAATATATATTTTTTCTTCTTCTTCTTCTTCTTCTTCTTCTTCTTCTTCTGCTTCTTCTTCTCAGCTAATCTTATCGTTCTTAATGAACCTTCACGTCTACTTATCTCCAATCTATCTCTGCCTCACCGGGACCACTCAAGCCCCAGATCACTCCACTATGCTATCCTTTGCAACACGTACTTACTACTAGATGATCATCAATCACTAGGAGATGATCAATCTTCGAATAGGCACACTAGTTGTTGTTGTTTTTCCATCTCTTTCTTCCTACTGCATCCACTAGTAAAATAGCTTTGTAGCTCCTTACTACTTTCATTGCTGTCATCTAGATTTTAACAACCAACATTTTGTATGTGCGTTTTTTTAATAATAGACGAGTGGAAAGAGTCAAAGGCTCAGCAACAGAAACAGAAACAGCAGCAGCAGCAGCAGGGTGGTTATACTGAGGAGGATGGGAAGTGTTTGAGTCCTACTGCGAGCAGCGAGAAATCGCACTCTATTGGGATGCACAAGACTAATACTACTGTTACTTCTCCGTATTCTTCTCCACCAAGATCACCATCATCTGGATCTCGCCGCAAACACCAAACACCAAGAACAAGCCCTCATCATCATTATCATCATCATCATCATCATCAATATCGACATCCTCAGCATCGTCGTCATCATCATCATCATCATCATCCTCGAACACAAAGCTATGTGATATCATCATCATCATCATCGTCGTCAGTGCCATCCCATGCTCCTCCTACCCCTCCTCCTGCTCCTACGATGGGAAGGTCAAGACCAGTTGTAAGGACACCTAAAAGCCTTTCCTCCTGGCTGAACGGTATCTATATCATCTTCATCATCATCATCATCATCATCATCATTGTCATCATCATCATTGTCATCATCATCATTGTCATCATCATCACATGATGGTGATGGTGAAAATTGTAGTATGGTTCAATGCGCTCGGATAAAGTGTGTTAATAATTAGTCCAAATGATGTGTTGGTAATTAGTTGAATAATTACTATAAATTGTTTGTTTGCAGCACGTTATCTTCTTCATCATCTATCATTCTCACGCCACTAGCCTACATTTTTTATCGTGGCTATGAATTAAGGACCATCGCATTAAATTGCAGAATCTTTTTCATCCTCCTCCTCCTCCTCCTCCTCCTCCTCCTCCTCCTCCCTGCCGTCGTCCTGGTCATGTTGCTACTTTTTATCGTCCTCCCCTTCGTTCAACAGCATGCGACATCGAAGATCAACAAAAGCTGGATAAAGGAGGAGAAAAATTCGCCAAGACGCTCTCGAAGTTCCTCACTCGAAAGAGCATCGATTGGTACTACCTAGTTGTTGAATTACCAAATCTAGTCAATGATGAGGATGATAATAGTAATGATGATGGTGATGATGATGATGATATTGATGGTGATAGTGGCTTCGACAACTATGATAGAGTTACAGTGGGAACAATAGATCATTGATTACTTCAGTTCATCATCATCATCATCATCATCATCATCATCATTATCATCCTACTGCGGAGCCCATTGGCTGATAATTAAGATGATGGAAAAAGAAGAAGAAGTAGTAGTAGTAGAAGAAGTAGTCTATGTTGTTGTTGGTGGTGTTGTTCACTAGTAGTCCTTTATAATTTACGACGTCGTCAAAAGGATGATGATGATGATGATGAGTTTGACAGTAGTAGTAGTGGAATATATCCATGTTAATGTGGATATGTATCACTATTCCCCCTCCTCCTCCTCCTCCTCTAATAGTGATAATCATAATAATACAGGTGCCAACGTTGGAACGCCGATATACTGCCTCGATATGATGCAGCCACAAAACCACCCAATATTTCGTCTCCTGCAGCTACTACTACGAGGAGGATGGTAGTAGTAGTAGTAGTAGTAGTAGTAGTAGTAGAAGAAGAAGAATTTGCACGGGTTATAGAAAAATACTCGATTTTTAAATCAATAAAATAGATCCTATCAGCGTGTACTAGAACTAAGAAGAGGAGGAAGAATGGGTATGAAAAGGAGGAGGATGAGATCACCGATTTTTTGTATTTCGCCATCATAACGCAGCAACATGCTCTATATTTATATATCTGTATATGTGTGTATATTCACGCATTGGAATCGTTGTATTTTTCTCCTCCTCCTCCTCCTTCTTCTCCTCCTCCTTCTCTCTTTCAAAGAGGTCCCTGTCTGAACCCCGTTTCCAGCAGCATGAGGGGGGGAGGACAACAACAGAGTCATCACCATCCTCACGAAAGAAGGGAGGGGGAGGAAAGAATAGGTTTCGAAGCAGCAAGGAGGGTGGTAGTAGAGTGGAGAAGGATGGCAAGTTAAGCTCCTACTCTTCTTTTGGCGATCATAGTAGCAACAGCAGCAACAGTAGTATTAGTTTTAACACTCCAAGATGCAGCAGTAGTAAGAATATCATTCGTTGTCGCAGAAGTAATAAGAGCATCCCAAGAAGAAGCACTAGCAGTGATAATATTGTTGCAGCAGCAGCAGCAGCAGAACGAAGAGGTGCTATTCTTGATTATGATCATGGTGATGGTGAGAGGACACTGAGGGAGAAGAAGATGCCGATGGTGAGATCTCCTATTAGCAAGCTGCCCCCACCCGCCTTGAGTAAGGAGAGAGCTCCTACACAATTTACTATCAAGTCCTTTCAGTTTCAGAAACAGCAGCAGCAGCAGCAGCAGCAGCAGCATCAGCAAGATACCCCCCCATTGAAACCTACAACGGGAAGGACTCCAGGCACCCCCCCCCCCTCTCTCCTCTTAGGATCTTCCTCCTCGGGAACGACAAGTACTCAATATGATTATGCCCTTGCCTCCTCCAACTCTTTTGAAAGAAACTTTAGCAGCAGTTCTATTAGTAGCATGGGGGCGGCTAGCAGTGCAGATAAAGACGAGGAGGAGGAGGAGGAGGAGGAGGAGAGAACAAGAGTGGCCTTCACTAGGGACAGTATTAGCAACCTATCGTTAGCCAAATATAATGATGATGAGGAGGAGGAGGAGGAGAATCATTCCTCCAAGGGCAAAATGCTATTAAGAAGAAGAAGAAGAAATAATGATGAAGAGAAGGAGGAGAAGGTGAAAAGGAGGAATCGGCCACCTAAGTCTATCAATCGTCAGGAAATGCAGGTGGTATATTACTACTACTACTACTACTACTACTACTACTACTGGCGTGTATGCTGTGTGTATGTGTATCTGTGTGTATGTGTGTGGTGCTGCTGAGTACCACGTGAATTCACAAGATGATAATATGTACAGCTCTTCTTCTTCTTCTTCTTCTTCTTCTCTCATCATTAGCTGTACACTATGACTTGTCTGCCTTTATGCATCTTCTCTCTCCTCCTCCTCCTCCTCCTCGTCGTCGTAGATTATTGTCTACACATCGGGTCAGCCACGAGCGGTAGCAACTGCAAGAGAATTGCCTACCAACATTATTATCCATCCTGCTCTCAACTCTCTCAACGCAGGTAATGGTGGTGGTGCTGCTGGTGGTGCTCATTCATTAACTTACACTTCACTTCAAGAAGTGCTATATTTTATCTATCTCTGTCACCTTGAGCGAGAGAGAGAGAGAGAGAGAGAGAGAGAGAGAGTAAGTAGGTGCATGTGAATTCCGGTGATAATAGGGAAAATGTGGTCAAGTTGTTTATGATATCAGAAAATGGATTAGATCACCATACTACTACACATATACACTAAATTTATCATTTGTTTCTAAGGGCAGAATCATTTTCTTTCTTCCTGTATAACCCTCTTTCTCTCTCTCTCTCTCTCTCTCTCTCTCTCTCTCTCATCTAGGGGCATGCACTGGAATGACATATGAGGATATGGAACAAGCCATGCCGGAAGAGTAAGGGACTAGTTACTACTAGTAGTACTTGAAACAACACGACTACGACGTCGTCCACGATGAAATATGAGGAAAATAGGCAAGAGCAAAGGGAGAGAGAGAGAGACAGGGAGAGAGAGAGAGGATAAGAACGGCTTTGTGTGAAACATATATATTATGTGTATGTGTGTGTGTGTGTGTGTGTGTGTGTGTGTGTGACGATGATGATGGCTTTGCCACATTCTTCGTAGACTTTCTACTTATTTAGTTAAGTCTGGATTTTGTTAATTTGACTCACTACTACTACTTGCTACTACTACTACTGCTACTACTACAATCTAACGGACAATAATTTGATCATCAAAGATTCTTCCAATGGAAGGAAAATCCTTTTACGTATCGATTTCCGGCCGGCGAGTCGCAGCAAGTCAGTTGTCAACTTTTCTATGATGATTTTGTATTGTTGCGATATTATTATTATTATTATTATTATTAAGTGGGGGGAGAAGAAAGAGGAAGAAGATGGTGATAGTAAGTAAAAGAGTAGATGACAGAGATTAACAATGGTCAAGGTGGTGATAGTTGCTTGCACACACCTTCTTCTTAGTATGTCTGATAAATTAGTAGAAAGATCAACCAAGTTATAACAACTAAACAATTACTTTGATATTGATCCGTCCACAATAACAACAACAAATGTATTTTCCACCACCACCACCATCACAGGACCTTGTGCAAAAACTACAAACATTAGTCATGGAACTTGAAGGTACTGCTACTACTACTACTACTGCTACTCATACTCGTAGTCGTACACTAGTGGTGGTTATGTGTATAAAAAAGGAAAAATAAGAAAAAGAGGATATTCCTGCTGCTGCTTCTCTTTCTCTCTCTCTCTCTCTCTCTCTCTCTCTCTCTCTTCGTCCCTCCCTCCTTCTCTCTTCCTTGTTGGTTACAGTATCTGAACACAGTAATAAATCACAGGTCATGTGAGGCCTGTTGCAGTCATCAGCCATGTGTCCACTCTGCAGGTATAAGCAGTAGTAGTAGTAGTATTAGTAGTAGTGGTAGCAGTAGTAGTAGTCGCACCTATAGTAACCACGTCATAGCCGCTGCTGGTTGAAAAGCAATAACAAAATAATAACGATGATGATAATAATAATAATAATAATAATAATGATTGGGGGTAGGAGGAGAGGGCTATGTCGTTGTCGTTGTTGTGCACTTCCTCCATACGCAGTACACAGTGATCGTTCTTTTTCCTCCCTACTACAAAGAAATACTACTTTTCGTCTTTATATCTCCTCTTCCTTGCAAAAATCGCCATCATCATTATCATCATCATGAATAATATCTCTTATTCCTTTGGAAAGGTCCTGTATGGGTACTTCCTTGGACATAAATTTAGGCCTGAGAAGTAAGCTGAGTCAACGTTTCCTGCCATCTATACCATCTTACACGCATCATCCATTGATGTATGCGTGACACCCGTCTGTACAAGATTTTTAATGTGCTTTTGCTCTTCATTATTAATAATTATTATTCGTATATTTAGCATTATCATAGCCGCCTTGCTTTGTACCCACCTCATAAACACACACAACACAACATATAGAATGCTCAGCTCATCACCAGCCCCCCTCTCTCTCTCTTTCTCTCTCTCTCATTGATTGACTCTTCCTTGTTCGGTGGTGATGTGATCTTCTTAGCTACCACACCATTCGTATTCCTAAGAACACCGTTATAGAACTCACACCGAGCCACTACGGTTGGCAAGAGGTAGTAGTAGTAGTAGTAGTATTAGTAGTAGTAGCAGCAGTGATGATCGTTGCTGCTGATCGTTGCTACTGCTTGTAGCGATCACGCTTGCTCAACCTTTCGTAAGATTAAATCCAACAAAATATTTCCATTCACGAGTATCATCTCGGAATTGCAGTTGTTGCCATACGTTTGATGTCAGTTATTATGTGATCAAGCAATATCAATCCGTGTATTCAGCGACGATACGATCTTTCCAAGCTAGATCCAAAGGCAAAAGAATTTCCTGGAGTGGTATTACTAAGCAGCAATCAAAGCAAAAGCTTTGAAAACTCTCCGTCTCTCTCTCTATCTCTCTCTCTCTCTCTCTCTCTCTCTCTCTCTCTCTCCTGTACCCTATCCGTACTACATTTCCCCAGAATATGATTAATTGGATCATCATTCTTAATAATAACAATATGAGTAATTGGATCATCATTCATAATAATGAGGACAAAAGATAGTGAAGAAGCACGGTTTGCTTATTGATAATAATATACACTGCTGCTTACTTCCTGATGTTTCCTGACCATGCAGGTTTATGATCATAACACAAATTTCTACTCAAATGCGAAGGTAACGGATAGTTTTTGATCGGAATTATCTCGTAGGTATTAATCAACAACATCCATCATTTAGGCTCGTCATGATGCACGGGCTCACGACTAGTATTTACAACTACTGCCCCCTTTATATCCGTTGGTATTTTTTACCCAAAGCTTAGGCTTGTGCGTTCTGTGCTTAGTTGACTCTGTTTATTGAGCAGGGAATAAACGAAGATATTTTCCTGCCAAGATACAATGCAAAACAGTGCATACACACATTTTGCCATCTTTATTTAACAAGTCCGGTATTGTCACCAAGATTTATTGTGCAAATAGATGGTAAGATGTTGTCGTTTTAATCAAGAGCTAGATGCGCTCCCACTCAAGCATCCTTTGGAATTTAATTTATCGAAAACAAATAAGATGTTTGTTGCAAATCATGAAGTCTAATTTATAATCATGTTAATTGCTTTCTACATCTGCACATGTTAAACCACACTGTTAGACTGTTTACAATTTCGAAGACCATTTGCATAGTGGATGCATGAGCATACATTGGTACTGCTATGATGTGCCAGCATTTGCAAGTATTAAGTCGAAATACCGCAGGCAGCAGCATGATATCTTCTAGATCCTAGGCATTGTATAATTGCTGCACATGTGGTTGACTAGCAAAGGTGATGGCGCATTCTAGCATTGTGTTCATTTCGAGAGATGCGGATGTACGTTTTGCATGTGCACAGGCGTATAGTAACACACTAGCAAACATTTCGTAACAATGGCAAAAGTCTGCAGACGAGTGCGTACGTGACATCGCAGCCTCGCTAGTTCGCCAAAAAATGCTACATTGCAGCTAGACAACTTGCACCATCATTGGTTTCACATCCGCAAGCCATAAAAAAGTACCCGACACCGCGAAAGTCAAATGAAGGCAATCTGGAAGTTTTCACCAAAACGACTTTCTTTACGCATAAAACCATTTTTATGACTATGTGAAGAGCTCATTAATGCACGAAAGGCATCAAGGTAACATGAAGCGCCACGCTACAAAATAGCCCATGCCCCATACATGCATATAATATCTAAATGATGCTCAGTGTTCATCAGTGGCAAACAGACTGGTCAGACTAATCTCCGTCTTTGCAATCTCTTCCACGGATCCGTTTGGACAGTTTCCTGCACGTGGCAACACAAAACCAATTTGTAAACAACTCTCGCAGGGTTACCAACTAGCACACAAACACATGTTTATACATCTTCTTCACGCACAAAGAAACACATACAGTATGCAACACCCTCTTTCACATCACCATTTCAATACCGGAGCCTGAGAAGATCGCAGGTGGAAGTAATGAACTGTTTCCAGTCACCACATTGAAAAATTGGTTATTTACTCCGACCTGATAATAAATCTACAATTAAATGACAGCATCGCGACTCATAGCCACCAGAACAAAGGCGTTATCAACGCATAAAGAAACATAATGGCCTGGACCTCTTGCTGGTTTGGATCGTAACTGACGAAGTTGAACCTAGTCAACTGCTGGAACTTGTTGAAGTAGAATGTGAAAAACGTGCTCCTAAAAACGAACAATTCTCATGATAGTGATTCAGGGATGGATTTGTGTGAATTTTTGATGTAATTTCATCTCGGAGCATTCTTCTATCAAATTTGGTTTTGAGCAGAAGACGCCTTGTGAGGAATGTGGGTATATCTGTGTTTTTGAATACCCTTTAGCTAAGAACTGCCACTTCTCGCACTCCCCATCGAATTTAGTGTTCTCAGTGCCTCCGTAAATGGCATGGTTATCCCTCAAAAAGGTCGGCTCAAGTGGTGGTAGCCAACCGCATGGGCCCTTCCAACAAGTTGGATTCGACCCGAGATTGTTCCAGGTAACAACCTAATGCCACGATCACAATACTATCACACAAATGGACAGAAGGATGGACAAACATTGACCCGGATGGGTGCACATGCAAATCAGATGGACGCGGGTAGAGAAATTATTGCAGCTTGCGTGTCTGTGCAAACTTCATCATACCGTGTTCAAGTTGTTCTTGAAGTCCATCAAGGAGAGAATTACTGAACTTTGGGTAGGAGATGGGATACTATACTAGCATTGTTGCTGATGTACCCAGCTGCAGTGCAATCAGCGCGCACCATCATTTGGGAAAGGGAGCTGTAGTATGTTCCAGAGCAAGTATGGTTCACACCGAAGCCGTTCTGTTGTAGGTTTTATTTTCGTATGAGTGTGCAGCTGGGCGAGTATGTACAAAGGGAAATGAGTGTATGTGTATGTGTGCGGGATGATCCGTGCGTTTTCATATGAATGGGAACAACCCATTTCATCTTTAGAGCAAATGCAGCTACACGTACAAACTCTACCTATCCCCTATATCCCAAACACACTCCAAAGTACACGGAACACACACACACACACACACACACACACACAAACACAAACACACAAACACAACACAAACACAAACACACATGTATACATACACATTCAAACACACGCAAGCACATTCTCACAAATTGTACATGACCAATGCAGTGGTAGCAAACCACTTTTTGAATAGCACACACAAAAGAGTCAAGCATTATAACAGACCTGATTGAACTTGTTCTGTAACATATTCGCATAGAACTCGGAAGGAAGTAGCGGGGCGACCTTTCCCTGTGCCTCACATGCGACCAACAGAGAGAAATAGATAACAGCACTGAAGAGAGACGACTTCATCGCCTATTTATGAGTCCCAGTGTAGCGAAGCGCAACGTCCGTCTGTGATCCGCACTGCCAGACTCACTTGAATGTTCTTCTTCAAGGTGTTTTGCACTGATGAGCTCACCAAACTGAGCACCATGCAATCCACAACAGCAAGGGGAAATTTGTCAGAATCTGATCATCCTTGCTTTCATTTTGCTAAAATCGCCTTGATTTTTTTTCCGTCAACATTGCAACCGAGCAGCGACCATGCTGACTGCTCGCGTCCATCTTTCTTGGCCACGTGCCACGGCAGCCTGGACGGTTTGCAAATCTTCAATGAGTGAGATCAGCAGGTTCTGAGAGGTGGTTGTAGACTCGGGTGCCCAAACGTCAACAAGCTCGTGTGCGTGCACGCCAGCACAGCAGCTCAGCCGCGTGCAAACGTGTCGTGAAACCACGTCGATGACGCATGCGTCTTGTCTGAGTTCCCAGCCCTGCTAGCCTGGAGCCGCTCTAGCGGTGCACCATGGCAACGATTGCCGAAAGTTTGCTTTGCAAATTGGACAAAATCGTTTCAATGCTGTGCGGCACTTGTCGCATTTGGCATGTGCCAGCAGCTAGAGCAGTGCCAGCTAGCCAGTCTAGCAGTGTGGTGCACCAGTCGATCGAACAGTGCACATGATCATGCACACAACGCTAGCTAGCTAGAACGTGTGAGCGCAGAGACGTCTCAATTTGTCACCTGCAAGATGTGTCGTCTGTTCATCGCAGCTCAAGTGCATTTTGATGCGTGCATGACGCTGGCGTGTTGCACTTCAATGGTGCACATTTGCCGTTCATCTCAGCACGTGTGAGCTCACTACACAGCAACCTAGCAAACATTGCGCACCATTGGTTTTGCATTGTGCATCTGCGGATTGCAATGACTTCATCTAATCATTGTGCATTGTCATCTCCAGCTAGTCAGTGCAAACACCTGTTGCAGTTCTTGTAATGTGTCATTCGCATCGTGCTGTGCTGATAATTCAGCACAAAAGACGGAAATAGTGACTATGTATGACTATTTCAAGTTTCTTTCTTTCTTTCTTTCTTTCAATGCTATCAACGCTCATAATTGCGTTTTAGTGCTGACGAAACGAAAGATACTCTCGAACCAATCTCGTATTTGAGCGCTGAATAGTACAACATGCACATAAAATTCTTCAGAAGGAATACATAATGATGAAAGCTATTCAAATGCCCGACCTTAAATGCACATTTACAGCACATTTTGCCTTAAGTTCCTTCCTTATCTCCCGTCTGGTGTAGTATCTTTCTTTGCTCGTTACTCTCTTCTTTATCACGCGCAGAACCTTGAGAAAGGGGGGTAGAATGGTGGGTTGCATCCATCAATAATTCTTATGTAAATTCAAATATTCCCTTGCATAACCGTGATTCCTGAAGATAGACTATGCTAGCGCCTATACATGTCCTCCAAAACCATGAGCATTTTGAAGAACTACCGTATCTTCAAGACTCGGAGCTAATCCTGACCTCGTAGAAAATATGATACTTTGTGGAAAGTAGTTGCTTTGGTTCTCAGAGTCCTCCATATTAGCGATTGCATCGTCCTCTGCATCGTCCTCTCGACTGCCACTCCTGTTTCCAGTCTCTTCAGACTGAAAAATAGAAATGTA
The DNA here is from genome assembly GCA_000320545.1 of Bigelowiella natans CCMP2755. Classification (NCBI taxonomy): domain Eukaryota; phylum Cercozoa; class Chlorarachniophyceae; genus Bigelowiella; species Bigelowiella natans. The sequence continues at coordinate 97,409 of ADNK01000342.1, read as the reverse complement.
TGAATGCAAACAAGCGGAATAAATTTAAAAAATATTCACATCGTAGTCTTTGCTGTGCATCCTTGAAAGTGCGCTCTCGACAACCCGTAGGCGCATGTTTGGCGGGAATCTTTGTAACAATTAATATTACGCAATCTCAATGATACGTGTTAGAAGCTATTGGCACTACTACTACTACTACTACAACTACTACTACCACTACTACTACCACTACTACTACTAATCCTACTACCACTATTGCTTTGCCTTAATGGTGAGGTCGATAATCGTGATTTAGTTGTTGTTTGTATCATCTATGTGATAAGTGCAATACATCTACCCCAATCTGCAGGCAGTGAGCGAGTCAGGTGAAAGCTGGACCCAGTAGTGGCCTGGTGGCGTCTTAATGTCTTTATTTCTCACGATTCTTCCACGGATCGAGCGATCTTTCGCCCACCTGCAAATAAGATATTTATTTACTGGAGTATTCTACGAAGTAATAACACACATAACTGACCCCTTTTTCACAGTAACATAAACTTTATCGCCCACTCGAAAAAGTCCATCTTTTTTATCTCCTCCTCCTGTCTGTCTGACATCTCCTTCTCCTTCATTGGCATTATTTGGGGGCTTGTCCTCGGAACAAGAGGGTGATGACCACGAGAATTTGCGTGTCGCTGATTTTCCCACTGATGAGAGGAAAGTACCTGCATGCACGTTGCACCGTGTTCTTTTTTTTATTTTTTTAAAGTAAGCGATGACCATGGGACCACTTTTAGCCCCAAAAAATGATAACGCTTATACTGTAAGGATTTTCGTTCGCTATTAGTGACATTGGCTATCTTCTTCTTCTTTCTGGTACTCTCGTTCTTACTCTTTTCCTCCTCACAGCTTCGGAGAATCTTCAGTGCAATGAATGTGACCAACACCAACAAACACCACTGAACCCCCCTTCCTTTCCTCATCAGTAATTTTCTTGCCCTTTTCAGCTCAGGGCCTCCTCCTGGAGTTCTTTATGGAGCTCATGAATTGATTTTGGGTCACACTCCACTCCTGGTTCTTGCTAGCCGACGACCATGGATTGTATAAATTAAGTACAAACTATGTGCGAGATATATCTACGATTAAACATATTCTATATCCTGTCGTTCCATTGGTTACGGGATTCGGCTCCCTTTTTTCAAACAAATCCGTTCAAATTTCCTACACCACGAAAACATCAAAGAGAAATAATTCTGCTGATCAATGTTGTTGTATTTGTTGTCGTTGGTTATTGTACTTGTTGAGATCATTTCTGGTGCCGCTGATTGTTTAATGCTGCGACTTACGGATAAAATCTATTCTTAGGTAAAATGGCCTCCATTTCTGAGATAGTTATTTGGCTCCCGACTACCTTTTTGTCATGAGGGTGCATCCGCGGAGAGATTCCTACTCATTTCTCCGAAACCAGAAGACAAAAAGACGACGGAGGGGAGAACGAGGGGGTAGGAACGAGAGCATATGATCATCTAGAAATTGGTTTTACTTAACTGGTAAGAGGTGATGGATCGAAATAAAAAGAAGGCATTGTCGGAAGTAGTAGTAGCAGCGTACATCGAACAAGTGACACAGAAGAATAGCACATCTCCGGTCTCGCTATCCTCCTGCTCCTCTTGTTGTGGCTTGTCGGGGCGACTCTTACAAAAGCTTTTGCGAGTTCCACTAGCATGCAATGGGTTTGCGCTAGGGATGACTGGCCTAAGCAACGTGCTGCTCAATTTAAATGAATCTCTATCTCCTTCCCCTTCTCCAGTAAAATATAGTTTCATCGTAGCAGCAATCCTTGCACTCTTCGTAGCATACGTCAATCAGATCCTCTACTTGGCGAAAATAAGCGTGTTTCCCTGTAAGGTGCTTCGGGAAGAAGCATCTACTCCACAACAAATATCTGCTCAGGTGTCCCACCTGACAATCCCGTTATTAACATCCACGACGTATTCGCTCCTCACTAGTACTCACATGATGAACCTGGATATTGGCATACTCGGTCTTCGTATCGCCCAGGGGATAGTCGCCGTATGGTGCACATTGCAAGTCGGTCCATATAAAACAACACAAATTCTCACATTTTGCCACACCACCACTGCCACTCTCTTTATTATAATTTGCTGACTCTCCTTTTTTCCCATGCAGCTCGTCGTCATGGCTACATTTCTACTTCGAAGTTACCGTGAGGGATTCTATCCTGAACCTGCGTGGTTTCCTCCCACCGTTTCTTTGGGAACATTTGCAATGGCAGGGGCGGCATTAAAGTTCCCCGCAGCTCTTATAGCAACAAGTGTTTGGTCAGCTGTAATCATGATGCTAGTCACGTTGCCAATTGCTCTTTTTCGTTGCTACTACCGATCTAAAGAAGTCGCTATAAATGGGTCAATTGGGATTCTACAGGCACCTGGTTCATTTGTATGCATATGCTGGCTAGTGTCGTGGAGTAGTCTAAGTAGTTATTCGGAGAGGCAGCAACTCTTATTAGGCCCTCTATTTGTCGGTCACGCACTGTTTGCTGTGGCAATGTTGGGGATGCTTTCAACCTTATGGTGCGTATTTATGCGCAGGGCTCACCTCAAAGATCTATGGTTCCATTCTAGTTTTGCAGGCTTTACATTTCCCTCTGCTTCAAGTGCAAATGCAACTTTGCTGTATGTAAAGTTCTATGGGTTCGATACCTATATTGTTGGAAAGGCGTGTGCGAGCGTTTTAGCTGTTCTAGTAGTACTACTGATCTCGATAATCAATATAACATGGCTCGGAAAACTGCTACATTATTGTACGGGAAATCTCTCGACGACAGCACGGATGCCTAGTGCTCAAAGCATGGATACCTCGACAAGCACCTCGTCGGGTAAGGAGAAAAAGCTTTTTGTTTCCGGCTCTGTTCCACAACAAAACTTAGGCGCGAGCATCGGGATAAACACATCGCCAAGCATGCCACAAATTTAACACGGTGTTGTAACCTTGGAGTTGTATCTTTTAGAATGATATTGTTTCATTGCATGTGCCTCATCCATCACGGCAACGAGAAAACATGGCATGGGATTCATCATCCGCAATAATAAAAATGTACAACAGACATATGGTGTCTATAGTATGTGAACAGTGAAATTATATGGCCTGTGGTGCACATCAGCGCGAGGTAGCATGAGCCGGCGGTCCATAGAGACACTTATATTAGCCACTAAATAGAACACTTGTATTAGGTGGGAGATAAGCCGATCTTTATGGGTTAAACTTGAGCGCATGCAGGGGCACATCTAGACATTGCACGATGGACGCAGCATGCATCGCATCACAACAATGACAACATGTAACACATGCATCGCACACACAATCACGCGACACACTAGCAGTTGGAACCAAATAATACAACAGAAATTTCGGTCGCTATGCAATCGTTAGGAGGCATAAAATTTACTGGCAAAAGCGGCTGCAAATTCAATTGTACATTTTCAATCTTCAGTGCATGCTAACTTTAGCATATGATAGAAATATGTGCCTAAATGTGCGTTCTTATGAACAACTTTGTATTTTTGTCATACAAATCATTTTCGTGTCCCGGACCTCTTCTTTTTCTTTTTCTTATTTTTGTTTTTCTTCTTCTTTGCGTTAATGACGACGCTGTAATCTTTTCCTAACGTGTCCTCAGCGATCATTTCGTCCGACATGCCTAAGTTGTTACCAATGTCATTAATCAATCATCCATCCAAATGGGCAAAATCAGAAAAATCACTAACAATACCAAGATAAATCAAGGTTAGGTACATGATGGAATTATTTGTTGTTTTAAAACAGAATCACAGAAATCAACAACCCATCGTCGCTTTGAACTCTGGGTCGAGATAAAGCCGCCAGACGTCCTTTATAGCTAGGCCCTTTGAAGAATCTTTGGTACAACAACCGCGTAATTTCGCATTAGCCACACAACAATAATATACCAAGTTTTGCCTGTTGCTTGCTAGGAGGAGTGGGAAAAACTACTACAATAACCAACCAGCTAAGTACCATGCTATTTCTACGCTGTACAACAACAACAACAACAACAACGATAACAACAACAACTGCCTACTACCTGCCCCAAGCATCTCGCAGATGAGAACGTATTCATCCTCCATCATCGGAGTACCCTGATTATGGTGGTGGTTGTGGTTGCGACAATAGAAATGATGACAATAATAATAATAATAATAATAATAATAATAATTATAGCCAGCAATTTCAGAACAAATCGAAGCGGCCTGACAAAACTCTAGCTGCAGGTGACGTAAGATATAGTGTAATATACATACTGTATAAGACGACTACGTCAGCTATACATATGCAACAGCAAACAGCATTCAAATCGAGTATGTTGTAAACAGTACACACACACACACACACACACACACACTCACTATTTACTACAGCTACCTCTGTGACAAGCTGAGCTGCACATGCCTCTTTGGCATTCCAATACCCTAAATGACGAATAATAGCGACAACAATAACAAACAATAAGCCAACATACAACAAGCTACAGCACGGAGTTAATGTGATTATGCAACTATCACTGCGGTCCAATACAGCTGCTATTGCTACTGATACTACTTACTACCGTCGCCATCGTTATCGAAAAACGAATGCACGGCCCGAAGCATCTATAAAAGAAGCGAGAAAGTGATATTTTATTCTTTAGTATTATTATCATAAGTAGTAGTAGTAGTTAGTAGTAGTTGTAGTAGTAGTAGTAGTAGTAGTGATAGTAGTAGCAATTGTTATATTTACGTTCAAAATAATAATTTAAAAAAACGGTTCATCAATACTCTACACATAACCCTCTTACTTCGTTTGTATTAACATATCGGACCATTAGACAAAGGATATGAGCAGCAACGTTGGGCAGTACCATATCTTCTGTAGCCTTATCCCGACTAGTGCTATTGCTACTGCAAGCCAATGCGGGGGCTGGTGACCTTTTGTGCTAATACCATTACAAGAATAAATCAAACATCAAAGAAGAGGGAGAGAGCAAGAAGAAGAAGGAGGGAAAAAAAGAAGCAGAATACGAGAACAAAATGTGTGCATGCCATGGTTTCCTGGCCGATACGACAGTATACTATGTTTGTAGTGTTTTCACGCTTTTCTCTTATTTCTATTCCTTTGAAAAGGTGCTTGATGGCACAGTGCTACCTCAGTAGTGCTCTTTGCGTCTTCTTCTTCTTTTTCTTGTTTGTCATTTTTGCGTCGTTCAGTGTTCAAAAACTGGCCCTGCTCCTGGTGGTGGTGCTGGTGATTTTGCATCATGATGATCTTACTACTACTGCTCCCTTCTTTCTCTTCCACTCCTCCCTTTTCCTCCTGCACTTCCTTTGCTGCTGCAGCAGCAGCGGTGGCGTCATTAGCAGCAGCTTCCCAAGAAAAATTGACATTCTCTGGATCGAAATCAAAGCTAGGAGCTTCTTCTTCTCCTTCGTTTTCTCCTTCTATCTTTTCTAATTCTTCTTCAACTTCTTCTTCGTCTTTTTCTTCTCTTTCTCCCTTGCGCAATTCCGAACTAATACCGCCTCCTTTCTCCTTCACTTGTTCAATTTCTCCGCTTTTCGTTTTCATGTCGACATCATCCTCCTCCTTTGCCTGGGCTAGAAAGACGCGGAAGGGCTCTTCAATTGCAGCCGTTCTTAATACCGTTATCGCAGGAACTAAGTAGCCTCTGATGAGTAAGTAAGTAAGTAAGTGAGTGAGTGAGAAGAATAATCATGATAATAACGATGATGATGAAATATTAAGTAGCTTATAATAAGAAAGAAGGAGGAGGAGGAGGAGGAGGAGGAGGATAACAGGCCTCCTATGAATCATCATCTTCAAATATTCTACTACTTTATGTCGGTGACACATTTGGCCTCGTAAGTGCTCGCCGCGTTGAACAGCCTAATCATTACAACCAATACACCCATTCAAGTGATATGATGGCCCTGTCTGCTGCTCATAAAAAATATTGCTACTAGGCTATTATCGATAATGCTTGGTGGCAGTAAAAATTGATCCATACATAATTGGCGGCTTAACGACTGACTGACCCTTCGCATTGCTTAAGCGCCAACCATTTCGCAATCTTTTCCTTGGGTATGTGGGTATCCATCATCAATATCATCATCATCATCATCATCATCATCATCATCATTTACGCCTTTCGAGAAAGAAGAGAGGGGATGAAATATTGGTATCAATTCGAAACTCAGCACCGATTTTCCTTTGCGATTTCTCTTTTGTGCCTTGGAGAGCTTCTTCTTCTTTCCATCGTTTTCCTCGTTCACCATTCCTGGATCTGCACGGATGCAAGAGCCTCCAAGTATACTGCCCGACTTAATTACCTTTGATGAGCTTTCCCCACTACCAAGAAGAGGAGAATTAGATTTTTATTCATACTATACAGTTGTAATATATATATATATATATATATATATATATATATATACATATTGTATTTATCCGTCCTCTTCATTCTTAATTGATAAACATCACCTGCTAATTCGACAACTGCCTTTTGTGATCACATGTAGCCCAGGGGAAAGCCCCCCCTTCTTGATGATGATCTCTCCGGCAGAGAAAGCGAACGGCTGGATCTTGCGCTTGAACTCTATCTCAGAGTCTTTTGTTATTACCTGACGAAGAAAGGAAGAATGTGGTGGTAGTAGTAGTAGTAGTAGTAGTAGTTGTTGTTGTGGTGATAAAGTAATTACGCTGAAAATGATTAATCATATACTCTGACTGCTGGTAGATGGCGTTTTTTTAAAGATTCATATGCAGCCAGGAGTTAGTTGTCTTCTGGCCAAGTCCCCCCCCCCCTCTTTTACACCGCTCAATGATATTCCACACGCTACCTTCTTAAATTTCTGGATCACGAACGCGTAAATGTGATCCATTACAGCATCGTAGTCTTTCTCCACTTGTGTGGGTGATGTTCCGAGGAGAGTGTAGACATCTTTATCAAGATATGTCCGAGCTACATCGTCAAATGATAACCCCTGAATTATGAAGAGAGAGGGGGAGAGGAGGGGTAGAAAGCGAGAGAGACGATTATTCGTTCCATACTTGGTCCTCCTCTTGTGAAAATATAATATAGATGATGGCTCACCTTGGATGGATTCGCTTCAAGGAGCTGACACAATTGTGTCCAGTCTTCTGCACTCGCTGGCTGGCCGTTCGTAGCCTTAATCATCATCATAATTGATCCGTCTGTGTTTCTCTCTCTCTCTCTCTCTCTCTCTCTCTCTCTCTCTCTCTCTCTCTCTCTGTGTGTGTGTGTGTGTGTGTGTGTGTGTGTGTGTGTGTGTGTGTGAGTTAGCACTAATAATACTTGCAAGAACTTACCACAGCAGCTGCATTGGCTTCATCGAGGCTCCAATGTCCATCGTTATCCCCATCAAAATGGGAGAAAATTCTCGTTATCTTCCCAAGCCGCTCATCCAGTGTCTTGAGCTTCTGGTTGGACATAATGATGGGTGCTGCAACAAGCAGCAGCTACGAGGGGGTGGTAAAAAGCACACTGCCAGAGACAGATGTCTTGTTTCTGAGGTCTGTTGTCCTGTTTTCGTGGACCTCGTACTTGATGCTTGGTGATCTTGTTTCGCTCCTATTCCTAGATATATTACCGATAAAAAACGATCCAGTAATAAGACTACTGCGCTTTTCCGAAGAGAGCGAGAGGACAGAACAGAGAATGCGAAGTACGATAGGAAGAAGGAGGAGGGAGAAACATCCAATCAAAACTTTTCTAAACGTATTCAGATGAACAGATTGCCTGAGTTCATGATATTAGAAGGCAATGTTTTCATATTTATTATCTACGACATGCAAGTATGTCCAATCTTTGTGTAATATTCCCTGTAACTTCGAGCATTTTCACGAGAATTGGGCTTGCTGCCAAGACGCACTGAGGGGGTGTGGCAACCAGAGCGAGAGGAAGAGCTATTGACCACGACTACGACCCAATCGTTCACTCGACATTTGTAGAAAGTACCAACTACAACGAGACACGAACGGCAGGGCGATATTTCTTTAAACGGCTTCACAAGAGGAGGTCAATGACTTGAATTAAACGCAAATTTTCAGGAATTTGTAGCAGCAGCAGTGCTGTGTGACATTTTTGTGTGTCTGCGTGTGCGTGCTTTTGTGTTTGTGTTTGTGTCTGTGCGTGTCTGTGCGTGTCTGTGCGTGCGTGTGTGTGTGCGTTGATCTATATGCACGTGTATTTGCTTTTGCGTGGTGTTGCCTTTAGTATCTGTGTAAGCTATCGAACATTCTCACGTAATAGAATCAAATCATCTGTTTTTTGGTACTTCCAACAATACATATCATTATAATGATTAACTTGTGGTGTCATCCTTAGTGGCATGGAGGAGGAGGAAGCAGCGGTGGTAACACCGAATAAGCTGGATGTAGAGGCAGTATTAAGTCAACTGGACAGCCTGTATGCAAACAAAACCAAAATCAAGACGCAATCGATAGATGATAGGAACACACTTGAAGTGCCATTTCACCTGCAACTCGACGGGCGTAGAGGGAGGCTTCAAGTCGTTCCAGACCCTAGTTTCGATGGCATTGCCACCAACCCGCGGAAGATAGTGCAGCTTCACACCACCATTCCATCACTCGCCCCACCTAAGCCAGATGTGCTCAAGTGGTGCGATGCTGTTCTCAATCCATCCAAAGTCTACCCGAGGGAGGCATTGCAACTTGTTTGGTCACCGCTTAGCGGAAATAATAATGACACCACCCACTCCTCATCGGAACAACGTTGTCGTCCGCCAATAATAGGCGATTTGTCGGGAGGGGGGAGGGTTTTGTTGCCAGCTGGCATTTCGGATGAGGCGATGAGAATAGAACTTTCGCACCCGCAGCGTGAAATCGTTCTTATAAGAGGAAACGATGGGATTGTGCATGGATGGGAAGAAAGAGACATTCAAACAGAGGCCAGTAGCAGTAGCGAGGCAAATCCAAATTCGCGCGGTGCTCGTGTAGCCTCTCGTAACCCACGGCAATTCTCGCGCGGATCTGTAAATCAAAAAGCATTTCGTCCCGGCGGTTTCGAAGACAGCGACGACGGCAATGCCACGACAGGTACCGCAGCAAAAAAATCCACAAACGATGAGGAAATAAAGGGCGCAAAGAAGAACGTAGAAGAGGAGTTTGTTGGATGTCTTCCTTTTGGAATAAATGAGGACGATAAAAGCGGAGGAGGCGGGGAAGGAGGAGGGGGGAGGGGGGACGAGGAGCATGGAACAAAGTTGAAGACAAGGATGACCTCTCTTTTGACGGGTCCTGCGGGATTCCAGGGGATTGATTTCCTACTATCGGTAAACGACGAGAAAAACATCAAGAACAATAGTGCTGATAGGAAACTGGGCGATGCTACTGGCACTAATAGCGGTAGTCACAGTGGAGTGTACCGTGCCTTTGAGAATCGACAAGGCCTGATAGACGAAGAGCAAAGCATCAATGACGCTGATTATCAACAAGCAGAGGAGCTGCGGTATAGGCAACAGCAGAGGGAGTATCGAAGCCAGAAACAAATCGAAGAAGACAACAGAAACTTTCAAAAAGAACGTAAAGAAGCTGAGGAGGAGGAGATAAAGAAGGCACGTATTTCAAGGCAATCCAAGGCTACTACGATGGGAAGGGGAACACCTTCTCTCATGAACGAACTGATGAAACTCCGACAGTCTCGTGGAGGCAGTAGTGCTGGGCTTGGCCAATTCACCATCGACGATGTACTCGACATTGGGGTTGATGGAGAAGAGGAAAATAGCGATGTCAAGAATGTGCTGCGAAAGGCAGGTTATTCAGTGCCAGTAGCAGAGGAAAGGGAAGCTAAGCGCAAAAAGGAGGAGGGGGGCGAGAGGAAGGTGTGGGCTGTTATGTCGCGGGAGCCAGTTGATGATTTCCACGAACGAATCCCTGATATGGCAATTAAGTACCCTTTCGAGCTTGATAGATTTCAGAAGGAAGCGATCATCCACGTCGAAAACTCACGCTGCGTGTTTGTAGCGGCGCACACGAGCGCTGGTAAAACCGTTGTGGCGGAATATGCTGTGGCACTTGCATGCCGTCATATGACACGAGCCGTGTACACGAGCCCAATCAAAACACTTTCCAATCAGAAGTTCCGCGAGTTTCGAAAGACATTTGGGGAGAATGATGTGGGATTAATTACTGGTGATGTGTCCATAAATCCGGAGGGCACTTGCTTGATATTGACAACAGAAATCCTAAGATCGATGCTGTATAGAGGGGCAGATCTCATCAGGGATATCGAGTGGGTCATATTTGATGAAGTTCATTATATCAATGACCGCGACAGGGGCGTCGTTTGGGAAGAAGTGATCATGATGCTGCCCTCTCACGTCTCCATCGTTATGCTCTCTGCCACGGTACCAAATACCTTCGATTTCGCTGATTGGGTTGGAAGAACGAAGAAGAAGCCCGTGCATGTTGTCAGTACTTATAAACGACCAGTACCATTGCAACACTTTCTATGGTGTCATGGCAAAGAATTCAAGATCCTGGACGACAAGGGCACATTCCTCACCCAGGGTTTTCGCCAAGCTCGCCTCTTTGGAAAGAAGCAAGAGGAGAAGGATCGTGGATTGGGAAGTGGCCGTTGGTTGCAGCTCGTTAGATTTCTCACCAAGCTTGACCTTTTACCAGTCGTCATTTTCTCCTTTTCTAAGCGAGTGTGTGAAGAACTCAGCTACACGTTGGCAGGGCTTGATCTAAATGACCATAAACAGAAGGGTCTTGTCTACTCCTTCGTTGACCGATCTATTACGCGCTTAGCGCCTGTGGACCGAAGGCTGCCACAAGTGCGCCGTGTGCGAGAGCTGGCAGCAAGAGGCATTGGAGTGCACCATGCTGGAATGCTGCCCTTGTTGAAAGAGATTGTGGAGATGCTGTTTGCGAGAGGCGTGATCAAGGTTCTATTTGCAACTGAGACGTTTGCTATGGGAGTCAATATGCCTACGAGGACAGTGGTTTTCAATGGCACGAGGAAACATGACGGCACCCAGTTCAGAGAACTTCTTCCAAGTGAGTACACACAGATGGCTGGAAGGGCAGGGCGCCGTGGACTAGATTTGTTTGGCGTGGTGATAATTTTTTGTAGAAACGACGAGATCCCTCAGGAGACAGGGACGAGGCAGCTTCTCACAGGGAAAGCCACTCGGTTGCAATCCAAGTTCCGCCTAACCTTCAATATGCTGCTCAACCTGCTACGACAAGAGGACGTACAGACGAAAGAGTTTATCAAGCGCTCCTATGCGGAAGCTCCCTCTCGGCGTGCAGCACCAACCCAGAAGAAAGCATTGGCATTGAGCGAGGAAAAACTGAAAATCCTCCCAGATCCTGGGTGTCAAGGAGCGAAGACTTATCTTGCTATGCGCGAGGTGGTGGAAAATCTGTATTCTCAGGAGGTTTCTACAATTCTTCGGTCTACCTCGCTCACATCACGTCACCTCTCAGCAGGTCGCATCCTCCTCGTAAAGCTCCCTCTTGCACTTCCAGGCACAAGGGATTATCCCGCCGTAGCTGTTGTACTGAAAACCCCTGATCGAGACAGCAACTCCTTGACGGCTTTAGTACTCATAGCTCCGGAGAGCGACTGTGTGGACTTTAAATCTTCGCAGGTATCGGCATCAAGTAGGTCAAGAAATAGAAGTAGTTTGATGGGAGGGGATGGCATCATAGACAGAAAAGGGGAGACCTCCAGAGGGGAAAGGTGGATGTTTGCTCCCATCCGGGCCGAGAATGTGGCAAGGATAACCAAATTGAAGGTTAGGGTCGATGCTGACAGCTGCCTCTCTATGTCGGCACGTATGAGTGCCGGTGCCATTGAGGCTGCTGCAGGGGAGCTAGGTAAGATTTACAAGAAAAACACCGGAGGAGGAGGAGGAGGAGGAGGAGGAGGAGGAGGGAAGAAGAAAAAAAAACTTGGAATCTTGTACGGCGGCGAAGGGCGCGAATATATGGCTGGCCTCGCTGCTTTGAATCCGCAAAAGGACATGAGAATCAAGGACTTTGAATTCATCGAAAGCTTTAGACACAGGCTCGATATGGAGGAACAGCTCAAGAGCACAGCTACATGCGCAGTCTGCCTATGTGACCCTGAAAAACGAAAAACGAACCTCGAAGCTGCAAGAGCTGCTGGTGCGTTGGAAAAGCGGATATCAAGACTGCGTGCGGCACTGAGCGATGATCGCATCTCTCTGCTAGGAGAGTTGGAACAGCGAACCAACGTCCTCAAGGCCCTCGATTACATCGCAGAGGACAAATCGGTGTTGCTCAAGGGGCGTGTGGCGTGTGAGATAAATACGTGTGACTGCCTGATTGTTACAGAGCTTATATTCGAGAACGTACTAGATGAGCTCGATGGCCCCGAGGCGGTGGCCTTGCTGTCTACTCTTGTGTATCAACGACGTAGCGACGACGACCCGCAGCTCACTCCTGAACTCGACAAAGCGCTCACAAGACTCAATAAGATCACACGAGCCATCGGAAACGTGCAGCTGAAATACGGCATGGACGTGTCACCCGATCAATATGCTCGCGATCAGATCCATACGGGCCTTGCGCAAGTCGCGTATGAATGGGCGGCGGGAACCAAGTTCTATCAAATCTGCGAGATGACTGATATACCTGAGGGGAGCATTGTTCGATGTATCCTGAGGCTACATGAAACGCTTAAAGATGTTCGAAACGCCGCTCGCGTGATTGGTGACCCCAAGCTGTATCAAAAGATGGAGGCATGTGCCGAGATTATCAAACGAGACATAGTATTTGCTGCAAGTCTTTATGTGTCATGATAACAACTTAAATGTTCTCAAAAAAGTAACATAAGAACTAGCCGCATCGCAAACACATTATCAAATGCAATTGTTGCATTTTAATGACGAGCAGATACGTACAAGTCCGATACGAGAGATTTGTTACTAAGTTTAGAAGTGCATGTCGAGATGTCTAGATACAATCGGTGAATCTAGGTATGCATCGCAGGTACATTTTTAGATTCGAGGCACCTAAATTATAATAGACACAGTAATATCATCTATAGTATATATATATTATATTACATGTCTATCATGATTACGCGTGGCGTGTGTGTAGATCTAGAGACATGCAAAGCGACTACACCACTTGTTGCCTTCCAAGTAGTCTAGTAGTGTCCTCGCATGTTCAATGATGAACCCAAATCAAAGACAGCAGCGCGAAAATCACTTGTGTCAATGTGCATGGCGCGCACAATGCATGCCAATCTAGCAATCTAGATGAAGTGCCGTGTGTGTACCATGCATTATTACATGTCATGATCATGAACAATTATTAGCCGCGCACGATAGGTGCGGTCGTCATTGCACATTGTCAGCTGCAACGCGTGAGCATCTTGCAAGCATTTGATATGTCTCTACTGCTCACTACAAAATTTCAATGTCCATTTATTTTAAATTATTCTTACTGGAAATAGAGTTCGGACATTGAGGATGTGATCATCATCTTCGTCGAAACCTGTCGTCGTGTTCTTCTGTTCCCATTTGCATTGCATGGGCCGAATCCCCGGGCCCATTTGTCATTGTCACTGAAGTAATTGCTTCTTTTTTTTCACGATCTTATCGGTGTTTCTCCCAGTTGCGACCGCATAAGCCCCGAGTAGCACCTTGGAGAAGTGCTCTACATTGACGTGCACTCTTGTAGTAGCGCGATTGGAATCACCACTTGGAAAATCTATCGTAAGTGGATCGTAGTAGAACCACCTCACGCCAGCAGCCTGAATCCCATCGGCTATGTTGACCATCTTGTAGGGAATACACGATTCCTTGCAAACCGTTTTGTTCCACATGTGACTTGGAATCGGCATGCAGCAATGTCCTGGCCTCAGTGTCACCTCAAGCACAACGGACCCTGGCCTAATCCATAAAGCGTTCCAGAGGCCAGAACCGTGCGACGCGATGAGAATAGCTGCGTTAGAAAGTATTTGCATCTGCTCGCGGAAGGAATGATAACGGGGGTTGCGTGGATGAAAGTCGAGGCTTTTAATGGGGAGACCAGTCTTGTGGCATAGTCCTTGGAGGAATCCTTCCGTGCTGCCTGTGACGCTATCCACGAGATAGCGCATCTTCTTGGCATTCTTATGGAACTCTGCAGGATCTACTTCCAGTACATCATACATCTTTCTCTGAAAGAGCAAGACACCACCTTCGTCCTTTTTCCGATCGCGGACTTTAAGATTGGATTTGATTCTCTTACTAAGGCCCGTGAACATTTGAAGAGGTTTCCTGTTGAGAATGACGCTCGACATCGATAAACGCATTGATATCTCGCCATATTTCTGCTGCAATGGCCCCTGTGCAAGGAAGTTCTCTCGTTGGTGCTGACGCCCATTCCATGGAGCTTCGAATAGATATTCGAAAGAGTATACAGGAGGGTTAGAAATGCTATTATTGCTCCTCTTCTTCTCAAGGGGAAACGTAGACTTGTCGAAGTATTCCACATGGCCTGATGCACTTCCAACAAGTGCACGGAGCATCTCAAGTTTGAATGCCATTGTTTCCGGATATTTAAGCTTCTTTTTTGCTTCGTTCGTCCACCATACCAAGAGCGTGATGGGTTGTTGTTGTTGTTGTTGTTGTTGTTGTTGTTGCCATGCTCCCTCGTCTCCGCTCTGCTGATGTTGGCCCCGACGGCCTTGTCTCTGCTCTTTGAGCTGTTTCAACCAGAGATAAGTGCACAGCATCGTACCAGCTCGAAAGGAGTGGCCGAGGTTGTCTTCCTCCTCTAACTCCATCACAAGTGCTGCGCCCGATCCCTCCAAGCCGTTATCGTCAGCTATGGCATCGAACGGCCCAACACGGGACGACTGAACCTGGTGGATTCCGCATGGTGTATTCGAGTAGTATATTGGAAATTCCTGCTCCTCACGATTATCAGGGATGCTCGCAACTTGGAAAGGAGCGTGGCGAGTACCCACCGCTTCTACCCAAGCTTCCCATTCATCATTGCCAGTCTGCATGGACCGCTGAGGGGGGATTTTCTTTCCATTCACCGCGCTACAGGAGTCGTAAAAAGTATACTTTTGAGTCGCATCACTGATATTTGGCGCAAAGCCAGAGAGATTTGCAAGCACATCGGCCTTCATTGACGGGATATCGTGCACTATTTCAATGGGATTGTTGAAAACAAACAACATTCGATACATGTCTGAAGGGAGCCCAGTGACAGTGTCCGTTGCCACAGCTAGATGGATTCGGTAGTCCGTCTGTATGCATGTGATGACTATCATACCGAGAAATAGCACAGCAAATATGATGCAGATCCTTATGCATGATCTAAAATTTCTACTGAGTAACCCTCTGCCCTAAAAATAGAGTAGATCTTAGAAGAGATGAGATGCTGATATCAAGGGGAACCACCTCTTCAGGGTCGTGTTCTGGAGCCGCGCACCCATTCGAGGTTTTAGATCTCCCATCGGGAAGCGATGCTGTTCGCCTTCTGACCACGCCCTCCATGATTTGATCATCAGCAAATGGCTTTAGAAATGTTAGGGCACGGGCGCTTCACTCGTGCTCGTAGAAACGTAGCGAATCCCAGGAATCCCTGCGCCAAGCGAATTCACCAGAGCGTCATGCATACCGGCATATTCTTGTGTTAAAATGCACCTGAATTCAAAATTGACCATTGTTCCATTGCTGCGACATGATGATTTTGCTACAATCTTCCAACGGAAAAAAGGAAGAACGAAGAAGGGAGAACACACGAGGTGCACACGAGAATTTAAATGCGAAGCTCATCGCTTCGAGTCGTACGACATTCATCCTGACATGACAATGATGCAAATGGCGGTGCAAGTTATTAGGAGCACATTCTAACGACGGAAATTCGTTCGTACTCGCAGATACTTTTTGTGTCATGAAATGATACAACTTGCAATCATATCTGCGTCTAGGACATACATTGGAACAAAGTTCTTCTAGAGCAAGCTATTTCTCAGGAACGACAACCTTCTGATAAGCGTTACCCTACGAGTACGGACATTGTTCATCAGTCGGAAGCTCTTCCTCTCGATACCCCCAGCTTCGAAGTGTCTCCTTCCCACGCTTGTAAACTTGCGGGCACCATCGCGATTGCATTCTTATTGCTGGTGGTGACCAATTGCCAAATCATGAGAAAAGTGGCGAGGGTAAATTACTAGGGAGAGAGAGAGAGAGAGAGAGAGAGAGAGAGAGAATTTTCTCGCTGAGATGCAATTGCGTATTTGTTGCAAGCAGGTTCCTATGTCAATGGGTAAACGAAGTAACAAGCAAATTCGCATGAACGGGAATGGAGATATGCTTGTAATTGCGGGTTCCAGGCGAAAGAAGATGAAGCATTCACCGATGAAAACTACTGCGTCGGATATTGTCAACGCATTAGGGAGTTGCAAGGATCCCTCAAAAGCAGCAGCAATGACAAAGTAATGAAGTTAGGAAGTTAAGAATACAATTGACTATCTTAAACAAGTATAATGTAGGTACGTGCGAGAAATGTTCGACTTTTTTGGTGTTAATGCACCGGATCGACGTAATGTGCTAAAACCATTTCTAAGAGGAAATAAAGCTGTTGCAAGGTTGAAACAAGATTTCTATTCCCCTCCTCTTTCAGTCTTGGCTTAGAAAAGATTTCATATTTGGTTGATTCTTTTAATACTGCGGTAGAATAGATAAGTATATGGTTGAACCTTTTAAAACTGCGGACATTATCATTCTACTGGAATACACGAAGAAAAATCAGGAAGATACGTTATGCAGGACAGCTACGACTCAGGAGCTCATCGAACTCGCGAGATATTTATGGGATGAAGACATGCGAGAGTGTCAGGTTGGATTATTTCTTTTTTGTTTCGTCTTTTAAAAGCTGATATGTGAATTGAAAGTACGCAGCGTGTGATATTCTGGTTCTCCACAAAACTCCAAACAAGGAGAACGCTGAGGTGGCACATATGTCATGCGGTGACACTTATATTTGTATTTGATACATCGTACAATGATATTCAACAGTCTCTCGTTTCTGCCGTGAAAGAGCTTGTTGTGAGTAAGTCGTGGTGGGATACTGTCGACTATCTCGCATCAATAGTCGGAAATACTCTGACTCATGAGGGGATGCTCGATGTTATGGATGATTGGATTAAGGTTTCAACTTTTATTTCAATAGGTAGGCATGATTAACATATATTTTCAGGATGATTCTATTTGGGTGAGACGGGTGGCGATAATATGCCAGAATAAGCGAAAGACAAAAACGGATGTGAAAAGACTCTTCCAGTACTGCAAGGAACATGCGTCAGATGGAGAAGTAGGGTCAAACTCATAATCCATTTCTATTACTCACGAAATATGTTTATTATAAGTTCTTTATCGCGAAGGCCATCGGTTGGTCCCTACGATCCTACGCATACACTGACCCCAGTGCAGTCCGGAGGTTTGTGGAAGAAACTAATGAACTACAAAATCTCTCAAAAAGGGAAGCATTGAAGAATATTTCTAAGAAAGAAATAAAAAAAGAGCCAAAATTACTCTCGGAAGAATAGAGCAAGATGATATGCATTAAATCGCCGAAGCTTATGCGACGGAAGTTGATAAAATTGATGTATCGAAAATGAAGTGATACCAACCTTGAAGCCATGCTCTATGCATTCGCCCTTCCTTGTGGAGCTTACTGCTTGATGATGCTCAATGCATTCTCTCTCTTTGCCTCTCGATCGTGCATATTCACATTATTTGTTTTGATTCACTACAAGTACATAAAAAGATGATTAGACTTCGTGAAAAATATGACGTGAAAAATAGGACCACATGCATTTGAATGGCACCTGAGCAGCATGCATGGGTCATTTTGTATCTATACTAGCTATAGCCGTCAGTCTTCTTGCATCGTGCGCACATTATATGCTAACATAAGTCCAGCTAGTTTAGCCTTTGCTAGCTTGTCAGTTGTACTTGCTTGTCAATGTCAATGCTGCATACAATAGCACATGCAAGTCTAGAAGTGTGCAATTTAAACCCATGCTAGGATGTCGTAGTCTACGTAGTGTTGTGACAAATAAGCTAAGGCAGTGACATGACATGTCTTGTGTTACAATCGACGACTAGCTAGCTAGGACAATCTAGACATTGTCTTGGGTATCACCGAACTCGATAGATGATAATCATCAACACCGCCTCTCTCTTATTTTGAGATGGAGGTACGAAAAAAGTATTGTTTGAACTCAAAGGGAAAGTCTTACTTGAGTAGGCCGCCATTTACATTTTAGCTGCTAACATACTCTCAAATCTCTTTGGCAATACGACATTTTTTTGCACGAGGTACAGCGCTTACCAGAGGTGTAAATAATCTTTTTTTGGAGTAAAAGAATCAAATATCCCACCTAACATGGAACTGTGCTAATGGGACCATCTGATCCGTGTGATTTATTCTATATTTTCGTAGTCTCCTGCCAAGAAAATAGTTGCATTAACCAGACTACCTGGATCGTCCTCAAGAAATAGTTGCATTAACCAGACTACCTGGATCGTCCACGGTGCTTCTGTCCAATTTGATGTTCATCTCAAGACAGCACAGCGAGTGAATTGTTATGTTCTCGTTTTTAGGGAATGCAAGCCAAACCTTGGTGTTCGTTCGGAAGACTCGTGTGAAGTGAGTTCGGAAGGCTTCATGTCATCGCGAGCAAGAATTGTGTTCGAAGCAAAACTCGAATATTCACTCAAATTGTATTTAAGACCACACCAAGGGCTGAATATACGATGGACCGAAAAAATCAAACATCACAAATTCTGGTTATTACAATTTTCCAGGGCTTTACACTCTTACGACGTGGTTTTAGCTATATTGTTTAAGGTTTTGATTAACTTGATACCGCAACAGTTCATCTTCCTCGAGCCTGGAGATGGTCTTAAATACTCTTTTTGTGCAGCTGTGAACTTTTAAAAATAATGAAAGCAATAGAAAATGGGAGCGGTTTTTGTATCTGCGACATAGTCGAGGGCGTCAAAAAATCGCCGAAACTAAACCAAATTTTTGAAATGAGTTTGAAATTGTATTCAAAATACAGACATCCGACCGGTCAGCGTTCTACTTTCGAACAAAATAATAAAAATGCGTGATACTTATCCACGACGACAATACATCAATTTTTGTTTTTAGGAATTTTGCCGTTTCCCTCTGCCCTTTCGCTGTTGCTCTAGATCTACTTCTCTGGAGGCCTCGTATCAAGCAGCAGAACCTAACCCATCCTCAATCCCTCTTTAACTAGACAGCTCGGTTAAGGCCTCCCCAGCCAAAAGCTCATTGTATGCTGGGGTTGCAGCTTCAGCTCTGCAGCTGGCTTTTATTTTTGGGTTTCGGCTGCTCGAAACAGGTACTGTTACTATCTAAGGAAGAGAAACTAGTGCAAAAACAAAATTAATCGTGCCCCTACATTATCAATTGTGCCGCTAGAATTCCGGGAGAAATTACGGTTCATCGCTCTCAAGGAGTAAGGATACTTCAGAACTCTATGATTCGGCTTCAATCGGTGATCTCTATCATACAACAGAGCAGATAATCAAGGTAGGACCAGTGGTTTTGTGTTGCAAGAGGATCGACGTGATAACCCTTACCTACCACACATTACCTACGTAACTACTTCAGGAGGCGCTAGAACTCACAAATAGCTGCTCCTATCTCACAGTGGAACAAGAGACACTTCAAAACACAACTTTACCTGTAATATCTTCCTAGGTTGATGTATGTTACTGACTTATCCGGTGTAAAAATGTTAACACATATTAAGAATTTGTCCTTCTGTCTGGCAATTCAACTATATATGTTAAGAGCTTGAGATTTTTCTGTCTCCATCAACATGAAGGTCTTTCGACTTGAGCTTCAAGCCAGTAGCCAGGAGGCAAAGAATGAAAACAGTAACACCAATTCTTCTGAAATCGAGGGCTCTCTAGCAGAAATTGACGCTTCCATGTCATCCTCACAAAGCCAGAATCGAGAGGCGAAATTAAATTCCCTTCTCATTTTTGGTGAGCATGCTAGAGAACTCATCTCCCCCGAACTCGGGCTGGCTTTTGTGAAGGTAGCAAAGACGAAGTAAGGAAGAGCATAACATTGTCTATATTATTCAACTTGATCATGATTATCTATTACTTTACCAGTACCTTTGCAACAACGGCAATGATAAAAGAGTTCAAAGGGTCTTAAATAGTATCAGGTAAACATGTTACACGACCACAAAATTGATGAAATTCCAAATCTTTTTTAATCGAGATATTATTCTAAATTTATAATTTGAGAGAAGACGAGGATAATGAACATCATGGTTATAATATCTGTAGTATTCTAATATATCAATGTTGTTGTAGTAGTAAGACACTAGATCAGTAGTCATTGGAAGCATAGTTGTTACCATGTGATCTCACTTATAATACTACACTTGCATTCAGCTTCAAGATTTACCCCGTCGTTAACGTAAAAGGTACTGATCTCAATATACACATCAGTAACTTGATAAAAGATAGTGGGGGCGCGGAAGGGGAAATCTTTGTCTACTACACACTATTCGCACGAGTTTCATTTCAGATGACACCAAAACGTGTGTGTGTGTGTGTATGTGTGTGGTGTGTGTGTTTGCGTGTGTGTTGGTAAATTGGATTTGTTTCGTGTGAAGGGAGGGCCAAAATAGAGCGCGACGGGAAATATTGCTGGAGGTATTTGGCGAATGGCATTTCGGTGGGGGGGGAGGAGCCTAATGTTAAGTGATAGAGAGTATTCTTCCCATAAATAACGGCGACAATTAAACTATGGACAGCATTAACTTGTTTTCTTGATCACTCCACATAATATCACTAATGTGGTGTTATTGTTTTGGTTGGCCAGAGCAAATGGGAGGGGGGTGGACTTAAATCGCAATTGGGACGATCATTGGGTTAGTTTACTCAAACATTAGGCGTTTTGTTTTGGTGTTTTGGCAGTCATCACGTAACACCAAGCAACATGCATTGCCAATATGTGCAGTATAAGATATGTGTTATCACAAATTATGGCACAGATTCGAACGCCCATTGCTGCAGAAGGAGATGACGACAGAGAAGCTGATAATCTTAAACGGTTACTAATAGTTGCTCTTTCGTTGAATGCATGAGATGGTGTGGTAGTCATACTGGGTAATTATAACGTATTCTGAAGATGGAAAAGTGTTACTTGTAGCTGCTTTTGCTGGTGGTATCACTGATCTTGTCATCCTCTGTATCTCCTCTTAATCGTTGACTTTTCTCTCCTCTCAATAGGGACGGAACGAGCGGAGACTCAAGCTTTTCGGAGTCCGAAACGATGATATTAAGAGAATCCGTGACTCAAGACCCTCCTGACATCTTTTTTACCGTGCACAGTGGAGTGCTAGGTACAACAATGCGCGCTGATGGTAGCTGGTGCTGCTGCTCGTGCTGCTGGTGGTTGTGGTTATGATGATGAGAAAAATACGAAAAGTGGAAATGAACATGGAAATTGATGATTGTATCCTCCCAAGGGATATGTATGAATACATATAAATAGTCAAATTCTTGTAACTCAATCGTCGTCTTGGTGACCCTCTTAACCACCTTCTTCATCTTCATCATCATCATCATCATCTTCTTCTTCTTCTTCTTCTTCTTCTTCTTCTTCTTGTGGTTATTGTATAAAGGGATGTACACTCCGCATGCTTATTCCGAGGAATTTCCTGGTGCACCGTCTTCTTCTTCTTCCTCCTCCTCCTCCTCCTCCTCCTCCTCCTCCTCCTCCCTTTTACAGGAGGAGGGGGGGGGCGAGGAGCAAGAGAATGCCCGTGTCCTTCTAGAACTTCCTCCTTCTCTATCAGAAGACCACCTTCCTCAAGGGTTGCCCAGCAATGTATACGAAATGCTTCAAGTATTGCAGACGAATAACCAGAAATACTGCAGATGTGCAAACGGTAGTAATAGGAACTATCAACACTGTAAACTCTTCTTTTACGATTCTAATTACCACCTATACCCCCCCCCCCCCCCCCCCATCATTCTAGGGCCTGCAGGGCGAGAACTTGGCTACTTGTGTCCTGGGACTTGTTTAGATTTTGTGTACGATAAGGTAGGCTGCTACTGGCCTCACTTCCACGAGATGAGATGTGATCTCTCTTCCCTACATCAAAGCTATTATCCCTCGCTTCCCCTCTCCCTTCTCTCTCTCTTTCTCGCTCTGCATCTCTCTCTCTCTCTCTCTCTCTGTGCGTGTGTGTGTGTGTGTGTGTGTGTGTGTGTGTTTGTATGCGCGTTTGGCTTTGTGTCTATGTGTGCATGATTTCGACAATATCGTTGTTACTTATCATCATATGATGAGTACCTACATTTACGCAATCTCGTCAATCGTAAGGTTCGCACAAAATATGCATTTGGACTCGAAATTTATGACCCCAACGCAGCATTAGGTAGGGTAGGAGCTGATTGCATTAGTACTATTATTTCCCTTGTTTAATTGTTGTAGTCGTCGGAGTAGTAGAGTAGGGTAGTAGCAGTAGTAGTCATCATATGTTTATCTACCGAAGTTTGAGCAGCAGCAGCAGCAGCAGCAATAACAACAACATATTGGTCGATCTTGCTACTGACCCTTCATGTTGCTTCTCCCTTTCATGTAAACCAAGCCTGGTGCGGTGCCTTCTCTCTCTCTCTCTCTCTCTCTCTCTCCCTCTCTCTTTCTTCCTCACACACACACACACACACACACACACACACACACACATTACTATCGTCATCATTGAATGATACTTAGGCTATGCAAACGCTCCCAATTTGGACGCATACCTTGAAATCAAAAGTTCTCCTTCATCTTCCTCCTTGTCGCCCTCCTCCCCCTCCTCCCAAGTGAGCAATATCCAAAACGTGACAACAAGAGGGAATAGTTTGGAAGAAGAAAAGGCAGAAGAGGGTGATAATTATCAGGATCAATCCTTGGGACGGTCATGTTTTGTACACAATACACCACCACGATTTCGGTCCTCCTCCTCCTCCTCCTCCTCCTCCTCCTCCACTTCCTCTCTTGCCTCATCAGCTTCTTCTTCCCACAGAAAAGGTGGTAAAGTAGCCTTGAATCTTCCTCACCATCATCATCATCATCATCATCATCATCAAGAATCCCTCCGTGATGTTGTCCAACATTCCAATCGTCGCCTTCGTATAACAACTTCGACACCAGAGGTAGAAAGATACTGGGTTGGCTCCGCCTTCCCCCCCCCAGCCAGCAACATCGCCCAACAATGTCTAAGTTCGTTCAACCCAATCACGCAATCCGCGTACGATGGCACATTAAGTAATTGGGTAAATGCTCTACTCGACATGAACCTGGATATTCTGAATCTTGAGCAGAAGTGAGATAGTGCACGCTATGTAAGATGTAAGAAATAGTCAAGCAACATATCGAGTTTAATTTCTACTACAGTTGAGGAGTACCCACATCTAGAGATTACATTCTAACCTTCCATGTCCAACGAATAGCATTCAAATGCATCATCATTATCACCGGCAACATTTCCTCAAATCGGTTGCCACACAACGTTAATAGTTGCTGCCAGGCGCAGCGGAAAAAGCACGATCTAGTAGACTACATGTACCTCCACTTGACGCGTGCGTACTTACTGGAGAAATGATCTTGGCACGTACACGCCATATGTGCACTGACTTACAATGAGAGCAACGGTCAACGCTATGCTATATGTGACATGTTGAATCCAAATGTGCGGACAGTCGAGAGGCTCATGCAATCAGATACTGCGACCGCATATGAATGCGCAAAAAATAACCTTGCTAGGTTGCGCGTGTGGTGCGTGCGTGCGTGCATGGCTTTGCAATTATATCACTCAATAGTAGCTAAATAAACTACGACAGGTATAAATCAAAAAACTTGTTTCGATGAGTTGAATTCGAATGTACGTCATCATTCAGTAGGTCTATGTATTCTTTTCAATAAACAATCACTCATCAGCATCGTCCTCGCTGTCGTCGCCATCGAAAGCCGGGAACGTGTCAACGTATTTGCCCCAGGCCTACACCGCATCATTTCACTTTACTACAAGAGTCAAATCCGATGAATTGATCTCATTTCTACGTACCTCTGGTCCTGCTTTCATCTCCTCGTCATTCAAAAGACATACATCCAATTCCTTTTCAATCGCCTATTTCAGAAAGAGAAAGAAGATTGATTGATACTAAATACATATATATATATATATATATATATATATATACACATATATGTAAATACATCTCTCTCTCTCTCTCTCTCTCTCTCTCTCTCTCTATGTGTGTGTGTGTGTGAGTGAGTTAGCGGCTGGTTAAGAGAGTGCAAACTAAAAGAAAGATTAAAAGTGCTTCATAAAGAACATGATGATGGTAAAAACTAGAAAATAATGTTAGAAAAAGAGATGAAAAGATAAGCATAGTTCGTGTTATCTTCACAGGCACCACTATTACCACCACCGCCGCCGCCACCACCACTACTACGACTACTACGACTACTACTACTACTACTACTACTACTACTACTAGCAACCTCTTGATCCATATCTACACCAATTATCACCAATTCGATGCGACGATCTCCCCTAACAAACACGCACACGCACTCATTTGCACATACAATTGTACATTTTCGCTATTACTCCTTATACTATATCATTGCAACATCTATTACTACTACTACCGAATGACGAGAAGCCATCCAGCAAAAACCCTTAGATCTCAGCGATCCTAGTATTTATCATTACATGTTGGTCGATGATATAGACGATGATGAGGATCACGACAACTTGCTGCTGCTGCTGAGGCTATAGTGCACAGCCCTCATGTAATTCAGTTTGCGTTTGAGAAGAGGGGGAGGAATGGGGTGGAGGGGGGGGAAGAAAACCATCTTCCGACTCTTGAGTAGATAGCGTATTAGTTTTCATCATTGTACGACTAGCGGTAGTACCATTAATGCCCTTCTTTGCATCGAGGAGGCCAAATAGTCGTTGGGGGTGGAAAGGCCGCCTTATTTTTATACATCGAAAGAATGAAATCGTTGTTGTTATTGTTGTTGTTGTCTTCCTTTCTACTAGACAGCTTTACCTTCTTCTATAAATGAAGGACTTTATTCCATAGTGGTCACCATGATGGTGGTTGTGTTGTTGTTGTTGTTGCTGCTGCTGCTGCTGCTGCTGACGGTGATGGTGATG
This sequence comes from Bigelowiella natans CCMP2755, assembly GCA_000320545.1. Lineage (NCBI taxonomy): Eukaryota > Cercozoa > Chlorarachniophyceae > Bigelowiella > Bigelowiella natans. The sequence goes on along the minus strand of ADNK01000342.1, from coordinate 72,133 downwards.
GTGATGGTGGTGGTGGATGCTCTCCTTTGCATTATTAGGCCCTTCATCGTCCTCTATAAATGTCAATGGATAAAGGAAGAAGAAGAAGAAGAAAAAGAAGCAAGATTCCATCAATTTCATGAAAATGACACATAATTCTCAGAATATCTCTTGCTTGATGCCTGGCCATGTGGTTGAAATCATAAATATACGATTTTTTGCCTCCTCCTCCTCCTCCTCCTCCTCCTCCTTATCCTCCTTCCTCTTGCACTCCTCTCTCCTTCTCTTTCCTCAGCACCACCAAAATCACCGCCGCTTGCTGCAGCGATAGTAGCAAGGAACATCTATTTCTGTAATAAAAGGACCTTTTATCTTCTTCTTCTTCTTCATGTTCGTCGTATTGGTGCTGCTGCTGCTCTCCTTCTCATCAGCAGCAGCCTCTTCCTCTTCCTGTAAGGCCTAAGGCCAGATCCGTTGTTATGGCAATACAAGATTAGGTCGCAATATGGCGGCATCAAATACATCAAACACCGCCACATCAGACGATAGATACGAGAACACATCTTTCGCAGAGATTGATTTGTTCTTTCACACATCTACATATTGTTGGAAGAAGGATACCCTTGCCCAGCCTGACCCCACACGGGCTTTTTCTAAATCAAAGAGTCCTGTATAGATGATGGTGGTAGCAAGTACACGATAGACGTTGACCATCAATACAATGCTACGATCGTTGCTACTGGTTGATGGTAATTGCTACAACAGTATAATGATATATATTACTACTATTGTTATTGTCATTATTATGTTGTAATTTAGGCACATCATCATTATCATCATCATCATTATCGTCATCGTCATCCTATCATCAAGATTCTCACTCCTTGTCATGTCACACCTGTAGATAAAACCTGGCTCGGTTTCACCTAATGGTGATGATGTTCTTTAACGTCGTAATAACAACGCACAATGTACTGCTACAATATGCTTCCCATGCATATATGCGCGCACGCGCGCGCACACACGCACACACACACATAACACATAATATACGGATCTTAACACAAGCAACATCATACTGACACGAGGAGGAAACATGAAGAGAAGCTAATAATACCTTTGAGTATGTTGTTTCTAGCGAGACAGCGTCTGGATTTAGAGCTTTCACGATATCTGCATAAAAACAACAACATATAGTTCATCCATTTCATCCACCATTCCACGTATACAGCGCTGATATTGTCTGATGAGCATCAAAGAACCAACGCACCTTTAACTTGGTTAAATTGCTTTTTATCCTTATCCATCAGATCAGCTTTGTTGATGAGGATGACGTTTGCCTACATTTTATTTGGATGGTATTAGTACTGTGCATCTGCTTCTTCAAGCGAAAACGAGAAAGCGCGTTATTCTTCGTGTTCTTCTTCAATAGTTTGAGTGAGTTCTCGAAGGTAGTACAAATTCCACTTGGTCCACCAACAGCTCGGCTATTGAGCGCCTCCCTTCCTAAGCAAATAGAGCAGCAGCGCATGTGTATGTGTGTGTGTGTGTGTGTGTGTGTGTGTGTGTGTCTGTGAAATGAGACGGAAAAATTGAACAAACACAAGTGATGACTACCAGTACTACTCCGAAGTATTATTTTTCTTATTATTATCGTTATTACTAAAATTATTGCCTAATTACTAGTTGTGATTCTGAATACAAATACTGCTACTACTACTACAACTACTACTTCTTCACATTTGACGACGGTAGCATTTCAATCATAGCAATCTTGTTGCTACAACAATGAATCTTCATATAAACGCTACTACCTCAGTATCTGATATTTTATCCTTTCCGTAGTGCTCCATAATTGTCTTGAGGCTGTTTATATTCTCCCAGAATCTCGTAGCATCTACCACTGTTACCATTGTGTCGAGCCTGAGAGGAAGAGAAGAAGATGAAGATGAAGAAGAGGAGGAGAAGAAGAAGGGGGATAGGAAGGAGAGAATGCTCACAGGAGAAAAACAAATATTGATAATGAATTCACACTTATTCACCTCACAATCAACACAAAACACACACACACACACACACACACACACACACACATTTTGCTCACCTAGCAAGGTCTCCGAGCATCTCGAGCGCTTTTTGCGTGCCGAAGTTGCTTCTTTCATGCGCTTCATCTTCAGTATCATCCTGATCTTCAAAGAACACTTGAGCTATGGGCATTGGCTCGCAGATTCCTGCCAGGATAACCGAAGGGATTAATAGCTTTGCGGGATCGAAGTAGTGAGTGTGAAATATAACAGTGCAGCACACACCCACAATCATGTTTTTGTTTGTGTCAGAATTAATTGCGAGTTTCTCTAACTTTGGTGTAGATGAAATTATGACCGGATGATTCGATGACGATATAGTCGAATTTAGCTGCCTTGGATAGCCTACGAATAATCAGAATAGAGATTAGGCACTGCCACAACGATGGGTGACGTTTATCATATGGCGCTACAAACCCACACCAACTATCATGGCTTCTGAAACTTCTGTTGCCGATGCTGCTACTATTTCCATTACTACCTCGAGACTTCTTTGACCATGTTCGGTTTCAGAGAGCAGCAGATACATCTATAAATAGTAGATCATATCAACTGTGATTACCTCGAAAACATGTGTCTTTCTCCCTGCCCGAGCACCTTCCCCTACCCCCTCCCCCGCCCGGATCTCTGTATCTCTCTCTACGTATGTGCGTGTGATTCTCTACTTATTCACCATTTACCCGTTGTCAAGTTCCACCATCTTCCCGTCCTCGCCTGAGTAGTAACATGATGATGAGCAATCCCCCATTCTCAGATTCAACATGTTCTCATTTTCGGGTATAAACTGAATCATCTACAGACGCTTTCGATATGATTCTGCAAGCGTGGTACCTTCCATCTTCGAAAGTTCTGCCCCCTTCTTTCGAACAAGAGCCGCATCTATGTTCTACGGCGTGAAGAGTCGGTAGGATCAGCAATGCCGATGATATCTACCTACTGTCTACTAGTCATTCAAATTACCAGCTCTGCCATGTCATTGACGATTAGTGCGATCTTCAAATCCTCCGTATTCTCAAGCAGGTGCTTGAGCAGCGTTGTCTTACCGCTCCCAAGAAATCCGCTGATAATGGTTACCGGCGTACGACCTCCTTCCGCCATTTTCTACTTTGGGGAAATTATACTCTGTTGATAGAACCGATTTAGCAAAAGTGTTCCAGTGTCGTAGTTATATGTCGCTAATAATGCATCCCCCTCCTGTGCATAGGTGTCGAAATGCTGATGGGAGTTGCTGCTGGACCAGGGTTCGAACACTTAAATTTGTCCCTCCGAGATGGTCGAGCGACAAGGATATCACCACATTTAGAACTTGAAATTGAGGGCATTTTCTCCATTGCGACAGCAAATTACCATCCACTTGATGTGATGAGCACAATGGGAGCAATTCTTTCGCCGATGCGGTGATGGGCGGGGGGTTAGGGTTAGGGTTAGGGTTAATTCATTGTTCATTGTTCATGTTCTTTCACGGGACACGAGACCAAATGTTGGTGCACTTGGAACGCAGGTCTGGTGGTCTCCGGACGCAAAAGTGAACAGAGCTAAGAGGGGTTTCCTCAGGAGAGCTTGTGCTTTTTTCATCAGGGCTTCCAACCGCCTCTTCACTTCCCCCTCGTTGAGCGTGTTCTGTCTGAAAACTTGCTCTTGGTCAAGTGGTTCCAATTGGTGATTGGTTTCGGCTCAATGACTCGTGCCACATTTGCCAGCTGTTGACTTGGTGCTGCCACATGGCTGCGGGGAACGAACAGGTGGTCACGTCCGGAGACGCCCGTGTCTGGCAAGCTAGCAAGCAGGTCAGCGGATCAAAACGTGCAAAATGCACTTGCGTGCACGACCAGTCACATGCACGCCAGCACGCAAGCGCAGTGCATGCGCACCGGCGTGCGCGCATGCGTTGCCACGGTCAACAATTGATGTTGCACGTCTTGTGCATGAACTTGCTTGAGTGCATCACGTGCGTGCGTGAATGGCAAATGTGATTCCAGGCCGATGGCGAGCTAGCGGCGAGGACATGGGACATGCAATTCACACGATTGTGGTTTGCGCTGGCCACAAATCCAAAGCATTGCTAGACATCACGGCGGAGACCAACAGATTGAATACTAGCGTTGTGGCCGCTGCATTGCACAGCTGCATGAGGATGACCATATGACCATTTGACAAGTTTAATTGATCAATTGCATCCGTCTCGCAAAATAAAAGCGACACATGCTCAACAACAATTGCTTCAACGGACTCTGTTTCTGGTTCTGTTCACATGCACGCAATGGCTCAACACAAACTCACGATGTGCTTGTTTGCTCGCTGCCACATTCGATTCTTCGACGCGTTGTTCGCCACGGTCACAGAAATCACTTGCCGCCGAAGAAAGATTTAATTGTTGCAAGAATTCCTCCAGACTGGACACAACAAGAAGTGTGTAGTAAATAAGGCGTAGGAGATGAGAGGGAGGTTATTTACTTGCATGCAAACGTTCAAAAAAACGTTCAGAAAGAAATGAATATATGCACCTATAGGAGAATGGGATAGCAAAAAATTGACGAGACATTTACTAGATTACCTTCTTAGGAGTATCGATTTTAGCACAGTAGAACCCTCCTGAAAAGAACAAATTACCAGCAGGAATTTATGGATTTTTCCTCAATGTGTTGAATGGATACATCGAAAGACTCTTCATCTTTACTACTACTGGAGCTTAAAGTTGATACTCTTATTGTGCAACCTAAATCTTTTTGTTGACTTTATTGATAGCGTGTCAACAATATACCGTACTTGTGGTAGTAGTAGTAGTAGAATAGTAAATGGCTGGCAGCGATGGTTGCTCATACGTAATATATCGTACGTATTCTACTACTACTACTACTACCACTACTACTACTACTACTACTACTACTACTGCCACTACGACCACTACCTCCAAACTTAATGCTATTTCCTCCCTTCTTCGCCGCTCCAAAGAGTTTGTTCATTTCTGCGATAAAAAGATGTAATAGAGAACAATTAATTAAGTGAAGAAGACCCACACATACACACACACACACACACAGAGAGAGAGAGAGAGAGAGAGAGAGAGAGAGAGAGGGGGGGGGGGGGGGAGCAGGAGGCAAGATAGACGATTTCCAGTGAACGCGTTGTTGGGTGATAGGAAGTCTGTCTATTATCTTCTTCTTATCGTTAGCGACAGTCGTCGCTAATCTCATCATCCCTTTCGTAACCGACCGTAACCACAGAATAGCCACCATGCACCGCGTTAAACTCTCTTCTTCGTCTTCGTCTTCATCTTCTTCTTCTACCACCAAAACAAAACTACTACTACTACTACCACAACAAGACAATTACCTCCACCATCAACACCAAGCTCCTTGCATGCATCTGCAGCGTTGTAGACAAGGCCATCCGCAAGAGCCTGTATGGTGTTTGTCACGACCGTGTGCGTTTGTCACCGATCGACAACCACAAGATTTTTTGAAATCCAAAATCTCCCCTTCTCTCCCTCTCTCTCTCTCTCTCTCTCTCTCTCTCTCCTTCTCTCTTTCTGTAACTTCACTGATGATTGTATCTGCTATTGACAGACTGACCGACCGACCGACCGACCGACCTTCTCCCACGACATGCCAAACATTTTGGCAAATTCAGCCGTTTTCTTGGCCTGACAACATGGTTATGGTTGGTTGATGATGATTAACCTCATTGAGTTGAGTTGGTACCATTAGTTGATTAAATGTGGTAGTTTTCGCACCGGTGGGTTGAGGTCCTTTGGCTTGGATAGAGTGGCTTTGTTAGCGATGGAATAGTAGTGCTGCGGACCAACGACCACAGGAAACAAATGCAAGAAGAGAGGAGGGGGAGGAAGAAAACGAGTTAGTGAGAAAGAGAGAGAGAGAGAGAGAGAGAGAGAGAGAGAGAGAGAATATTACATTAAATATATATATATATATATATATATATATATATATACTTGATATATATATTTTATGACTCTCTCTTCCTCTAATCTACTCTGTGTCGGAAATCTTTCGCACCACCCTTTCCTTGTGATCATCCCTCTAAGCTATTATTTCATATTTTTTCATCAATTACCTGGTCAATGAGCTTTTTCTCATCAATTTCCTTGGAGTCGAGGCTGCCTTCAGACGTAACAGCGATTCCATTGGAAGCGAACTTGTTCTTCACCAAAGCGATAGTGGCAGGGGTGACAGCATGCGGCCTTTTTTCAAACATAGAAAGAAAGCAATCATATAGTGTTTTATGCTATTTTCCCACCCTCATCGCGACCACCCTCATCGCGGCCATCATCATCATCATCACCATCATGCTCACTATCGTATTACTTCATGCCTCTACAAAGCTACATAATTACTTGACAAAGACGTAAGCCGTGTTCTTTTCCACCTTAGGGGTACCCCAGCCCGCACTAGCGCCTGTTTTTAGCGCAAAACAAGCACATGGCTTCAGCAGTAGCAATATGGATGCCAAGAGATCAAGATGAAGAAGAGAAGCGATAAGATGTTAGAGATAGCTCGCTTGCCCTCGTATGTTCGAAAGGGGTGGGGGGGGGCGCACCAGATATTTTGATGGCTTTAGCGAGGCACTCAGAGGCGTTCATGTCTGTAAAGTAATCACAATTATTATCATCAATCAACTTTGATGATGAGAGCAATCTCCACATGATGAGCTTTGTGCTTTACTGCATTGGCGACTCTCGGATGATGAAATTGATAGATCACCAGAGAACACACACCACCACACTCCATAAATTCGCTCAAAAGTAAACACGCTGTCTGGCTCTCTCCAGCCTAACTACAGCTACTGCAATCTGCGTCTTCTTCTTCGTCGGTGTATTGATATGCGGAAGGGCATCACCCAATGCTCTCATTACACTATTGGGTGACAGACACCTTCAAGAAGATCGAAGAGGGAAGCCTTTCCGCCGTCGAAAGAAACCTATTTTCAGGGAATAATATTGCGGTAGCCATCTTTGTGAGTTCCAGAATTTCCAAGACGGCAATACGATGCAAGAAATAATTTCTCCTTTGTTATCCCAATCTCCCTCCACCCCAAAACCACTGATGACCTGTGGGTCGTAAGTCCATTCAACGAGAGTTTTCTTAGGGATTCCAGCCTAAATGTGGGACGCAAATGAAGATAGATAATTGAGAATGCTTGTCAAGAACCGCATTGGCTCTAACCACCAGTACGTTGGAGTTGTAAATTATGGAAGTAGCATGCACTGTTTGTTTTATCGTGGTAATATGAATAATTTCATTGCCTCTAACATTTTATGTCTCCCATATATTTCCCATTTAGATCCTAACTCAAATTCGCTTCTACCTTGAGGAGAGCAGCGCCAAAGTAGTCATCTTCGATAGGCACGGAGAGCCTAGATGCGCAACGATGCCATTGATTGTGAGGGCACAGTGAATATGAATGATAATTATTTTGATAATGTCTGTTGGTTGGAGACAGAACGTATGTGTTGATGCTGTTGTTGCAGAAATTACCAGTTTGATCGCTCAGCCATAGCTTCAAAAGGGCTCGCAGATGCATGGACACCTAGTGATAAAATAAGAAGTATTAGTTGCTGTCATTTATGATAGTGGCAATGTTCATATTTAGAAGAGGGGGTAAAGAAGAATAGACGAAAGGTTTTCAATCTATCGCTCCTTGACATCCACGGTCTTCCCTGTCCTTTTCTTCCCTCAAAATTCTCAAGGGAATGAGACTACCGTTATCACCAGTGTTTGGCTCTCCCTGATCATCAATCATACGGTAACATAACACAGGGACCAGTCAGAGTCGTACCAACAACTGCTTACACCATAAAATATTACACAATCGAAGTCGTAACCTTAAGGCCAAGTTCCTTGTACTTCAAGAAAATATCGTTACGAACAGACCCAGCTGCAGCCTGAATTATGATAGGCGAGTCAAAAAGATCCTCCTCTGAAAGGACAGAAAAATAACTGTGCGCACCTTCTTGGGATCAGTTGCTCCAAGAACCTTTCCACGGAAATCTAGAATTAGATGTGAGAATGTGCGTTTAACCAATTACTTTAAATCCGCACATACATACGATAGTTCTAGGGACAACGGAAAATAAAACGATGCCTTCCAAACCACGCCCTCAGTAAGGCAAGAAAGTCAGCATTGGTATGCTCAGTTGAAACAACATTGCAGAGGATCATAATCCCACGGGAGCAGCACCTTCCCAAGCAAGGGCAGACTCAGGCCATTCCACAGTCATAAAGTGGATAGATTTTCCTGGAGCAGTGTAAGCTTCGCGCATTTGCATGTAGAACCCTAACGAATTTATTGGGATATGTTTAGACCGATATGTGAAAACGAATAATCTACATCATTATCATCACTGTGTATTCTCGTATGAACGGCTCAAGTTGAAATACCAACGCTTATTACCGTTGATAACGAACATTGGCTTCTCGTCTGCCCGAGCTACTTCTGTGCAGTTAGCCAGAACAGCTAATCCAACGCCTCCAGCAACAGCTCCCTTTTAAACAAATGTAGCGAAGTTATTGGGGAACTGTTTTGCAAAACATGATAGACAGTGTAAATCACTTCCATCGTTTATACCATGCTAAGGAACTTGGAGTTCTTCTTAGCAAACTGCTTGATTTTGGAGGCGGGGACGCGGAAAGTGCGAGCGAACATATCTTCTGCAAGAGTGAGTAACACATGGCAAATCACATTTCATAAGATGATCCATATGGAAATTCGATGAAAACAGTGAACTAACATTCAAGTATTACACTGAATTTTTACATGTAACACTTGGTAAGTTTTCACACTCTTCATCATCATCATTGTCATCATCATCATCATCATTCTCTTCGCCGCATCACAGGCTGGTACCCAAACCCCAACCTCTGATTCTTCAGTTGTAATATCTCCACGCGGTGCGGCTCAACACTAGCAACGCAGACGGTATCTCTACTGCGACGTGTATTTTTAACTGAAAATGACCAAAAGAGGCCTTCAACTGTAGGGGTAGATTTCCTAAATTCCGGTACGGCTGTACCGTATCCACCACGTCGCCACCGTTGACCATGTCTCAAGTTCATATTCATGGCCAATTTTATCCTACGACTCACTAAAGAGCACATCTGTACGAGCGCCCTTGCGTTTACCTCGAGCGACTTGATCGTAGCGTTTTAAGTTCATAAGTTTTCAAGTTCAAACCCAAATCCAATTTGGTGCTCTTCCCCCCCAACGTGGGGACAGGGGAATCCTCGATTAAGTTTCTAAAACGAAGAAAACGAGAAAACGCCGGAAGCGGGCATCAATCTTATCGAACCATTGCGATGTCGCATGTGTAAGAATCAGACACGTGTATTCATTACTTGTTTTAAGCCTGTATTGATGTAGTCATTCGATTATCAGGGCAGCGACATCCAGCGGGGCTGTGGCTAGTGATATCAATCGCCGCCACTTTGTTCAGCATCGTAAATCTAAGAACCTACAACGCCAGTCTTCATTCTCTACGAAAGAACGCATCTACAAAGAGTGAGCAGTCCACATTCACATGCATACAGTAATCCGGCAAACAAATCAATTACATTACACAGGAAAAGAGGGAGGGTCAAGGACGTGAAGAAAACCTACGATTGCAATGGAAAAACACTCTATCTCGTTCAAGGTTCTGTCATTATTTTTCTGATGACAGCAACAAACTGACCTTACCCTGCAAAATCTGCACTCTTCAATTTACGAAAGACAAAAGAGTTTCTTTTAATCCATACAAATGATTTTTTAGAATAATTGCCATGGGTGGTGACCATATTCTCCTTGTTTGTAGGTGTCAATACGCGAACGACATCTAGCAGAGAAAAACGTTTAAATTGGGATAGCAAGAACTTAAATGTTAAGGTGATAGTTTTACGGCTTACTCGAACGATCCTCTCTCGATTTATAACACAAATGTATAACCCATAGGACTCTGGATTGACTGGAAGAATATTTAAGCACATTCTCATGGTATTTCTTCTCTATTTTTCTTCTATTTATTCTTCCTCACAAACTTCCCATCCGTAAATGTGATTTTTCGATCTTGCATTGGTGCCTTCCTGCCAATAATTTGCTCGACTTTCGTCTTCGTCGGTATCGTCTTTCTTTTCCTCCTTTACCTCTTCACCAGGGCCATCTTGGCGTAGTCCTCTTCGAGATGACACTTTATATTTTCATCGTCAACGTTGTCTTCGCCCTGTAAGTGAGGGAAGATGAAAAAGAAGATGAAGAATGATGAAGGAAACGGAGGGGGAGAGGAGCCAGGCTAGCCGATTAGTTGCTCTACTTTATGAATCACATTTCCTAGCACTATACAGCATATGATAATCACTTTCACTTTCCTTTATTTTTATTCCATCCAATATTGGCATTCTGGTCATTCTTCAGGATCTTCACCTTGGTCGGAGGCTGTTGCGACGAGACAAACAACTTTTGGGATAACTTCAATTTTTCATTCCAGACTTTCACCACAACAGGGTTGTCACGTCTTGATATTGTTTACACTAAAGAACGTAGAGGAGGGGGGGTAGGGGAAGCCAAATGAGAACATAGGTTAAAAATAGTATGATCAAATATGAGAACAACCTTCATTCAATGCCAATTGTTGATGTCGGGATGCCGTTGCTTCCTTTTGTTTGTTTTAATATCAGCTATGGAGAATTATATCCCCACGGCACAGCAGCGAACATCATCAATTTTTTTCAAGGTAGGCTAAGTGGCCGTGGTGATGATTATTATTACTTGAGTCTTATTTGCACAATATTGACAAGAAAACCCAAAAACTTCACGATCCGGATAATCTGGATGGGGAGACGGGGAGGGTAGAGGGATACAAATATGAGAAAATCTACTAACATATGATTTTTCTGGATTCTGTCAGCTTTGACTGGAATTATCATGACCTATTAAGCATATTTAATATCAAATTTTATTTTATTTTGATTATGGATATTCTTTATTAGGGATCCATAACTTGATCATCACCACCATTTTTGCCGGTAAACTAGTTTGTGTGATGGTCTTTTCTTGGTTCTGGACGATGTTCGACTGACATTCTATCGACAATTTCATATTCAACATAGGTGTCGTGTTCACGAAGTTTATTAAACCAAGGTGGAAGTTTGCCTTTTCGGACGTCATCGTGGTAGGATAAGTAGAAGTTGTAGCAGTAGTTGTAGTAGTAGTAGTAGTTTTGTTGTTGTTGTAGTAGTTGCATCATCACGATACACGATACCTTTGATCCAGGTTTATAACGTGCGAGATGTTCCTACTCTTTGTGTCCGTTTTGGTGAGTTGAACATTGTGTAGTCACTGAAAGCGTATATCATAATAGATATGAAACACAAGCTTCTACATACAGGCAATATCGACGGGGAATTCAATAACATGCACAGTGTCACCGCGACGATGTTCTTAAAGCGGACGTAATAATGAGGAAGATAGTATAAGAAGAAAAAAAAGAGAAGAAGGGAAAAAAAAAGCTAGAGAGAAAAATGAAGCATATGAGCCATCCCATATCCCTTTCTAGCTAAGCTGTGTGGTGGTTCTGTAAAGTATTTGCTCCCATTAATATTTCATGTTTCGCTATACCTGTGTGTCGGTGTTCGTAGGGAACTGGATGACCAAGGGAAGATGTTCCGAGCTGTGCATCAGCTTGATTTAGTAATGTGTAGAATCTAAAACTGCTAAACTTCTACAAATGCATTCCATTGTATGTTTTTCTTATTGTCGGGATAGTGCTTGATTTCCATGCTTCTTCTCTCCTCATCTCAACACATAGGTTATTGACTCTAGGTTCGAGTTAAGAGATGTCTGGACTATTCAGGTAGAAAATAAGTAAAGATAGAAGATGGCTACGACGATGACACTAAGATAACTTCTGAGATCACAGTGAATCATCTAGCCGATGAGGCGAGAAAAGCCATTTATAGCACCATCACAATAATAGCAGTGTAACTTCACACTGATTTGCAAGAATGCAGATTCAATCAGTGGTTGTAGCCTTCTTCTTACATGCTCACTTACAGTTTCTTTCGCTTGATCTACCAGTCTTTATTTGTGAACAACCATTTCATCCTTCCTCCTATTCATTTTCTAGCACCGAATCGACCCCGACAGTCCCTTATTTTACCAAACCTACGACGAGATCAAAGAGGTTGTAAATCATGCATGTTGCAGTGCTAGCATTTTTAAGAGTAACCATTTGCATTAGTTTGTATATTGATTTGTTGAAGCATAAAGAAAGCCTTTAAAGGCTGGTCATCCTTCCTGTTTTCTTCCAATATTACCCTCTTCTACACCTTACCAGAAAGGGAGGGGGAGTGCTTATACGAAGCATAATGTTTCTTTACGACTACACATCGTCCATTGACGAACAAAAGATAACATCCAAGGAATGATTTAGGTTAAAAGCATGATTTACGTCACGGTGATGGGAGTCGACGCTATTACGGAGGAACAGGTCGGAACAGCAGCAACAATGAGCACGTGTATTTATCGGCTCAATGTACCAAATGAGCTTCTCAAAAGGCCTAGTTGTACTACTACTACTACTACTACTACTACTACTACAATAAAACGCACACACATCCTGATTTACGTCAGATGTGTCACTTGACCGCTTTCCTTCTTTTTTCTACTACGATGATCATCAATAACGCATCCCTTTGTTGCAATACAAACGTAGCTTGTCAAAACTACCGGTTACTTCGCGGAGGATATCGAGTACGGGTATAAGTTTATGGATCAGGTGATAGAAGAATCAATATGCTGCTTCTATGATGACGAATGGGATTATATGAGTGAGTTCTGCCGCATGAAGCGTTTTTCTGATACCACACATAGGAGAGGGAAGTAACAGCAAACATTTTGAAAAGATATTAAAAATAACGATAGTATCAATAAATGAATTAGGTTAAGTATTTTGAAGATATCAACCTCACGTAAGTTCATCGTTCTAGCAACAAATCATACTCATCAGAGAGACGGACCAACAAATGACAACATCATATGCATAACCTTATCTTAACTTTATCAATGGTGCCACGGCGACGCCCATACACACACACACACACACACACACACACACACATCAAGGATAAGATGGATACAAGCATATAAAAAAAAATTACAACTGATATTTTTAATACTGTTCTCAATGTATATCCGCACGCTTGATGGTTTTCTTGTTGATTGCTTCTTCTACATGCTACATCTTGCTCGTCGATCAACCTTGCAGCACGTTTGACTACGGTGCCCTCTCCAAAACGTTACCGGCTCCCGTGTTTTATCCCAAAGACATACAAATCGATTTTAAGGTGATTTAATGTTGTTGTTGGTGGTGGTGGTGGTGCTGCTGCAGCTGCTGCTGCTGCTGATTATCATACTATATTTCGTGATAAGGGGGTTTCTGTTCGCGTTAGCTAGACAGGGAAATGGGTTTTCATACCACAAATAGAGATGCATTTGAAGATGAGAGAGTAAACAGTAGATGAATGGCGAGTGTAAGTTTCTCGGAAATGGACACGAAGTTATCACCTAAAGTAACTTCCAGAGCAAGATACGTCTTTGCCACTATCTTCATCATTATTTAGTTCTCTCTCTCTCTCTCTCTCTCTCTCTCTCTCTCTCGTTGTGTGTGTGTGTGTGTGTGTGTGCGCGCGCGCGCGCGCGTATCTCAGCGAATAAGCTCCACCAAACCGAACGGCTTAGATGAAATCAGCGCGCACGACAACAAAGAGGAAGAGAAATGTGTTGTAGAGCATAAAAACCCCTTTAGTAGAAAAGGAAGTAAGAACTATGGATCCAAGGTGAGTTATGCTTAGCTTCTTACACCATACTACATGAACAAGAAGGTTATTTTCAAAGCCATATACACCTCGTATCCTTCTATCTAATTGAGCAGCAGCTGTAGCCATATTGTATTAAATTTGTGCATAGCTGATGTTAAACACAAATAGGGTGGGAAAGGCTTCATGGTGAAAAATTCGCTGATGTTGGATAGAAGTTCTAGAAAATCATATGGATCGGTGGCGACCTGAGAAATCCTCCATGAGAACAAATGACAAAGACTCATCATCACATCATCGTCATTTTAGAATTCGCTCCCCACAAAACTAGCTACTTCAAGTTCTAGCACATCCCCATCGCAAGAGACACATGCATGTCAAATGACGCAACTTGACACTCACAAAAGCAAATGGAAATTTCATGTGGCCACATTTCAAGTGCACTCTGCGTGTCGCACATGCACACAAACACACATGGACATGCACGCACAAACGACAGCTAAATGAACCCCAACACAACACTGATCACAGCAGGCGTGCCATTGAAAAAACACGTTCAATTGGAATGGTGCATGTGTGTCCAACAAGACAAAGAAGCTCATTGTTGAGCACAAAAAACGATGTGGATTGACTTCCAACGAATGCGCATTGATCACGCGCAGTCATCGCATGCACACAATCATGCCGCGACGGGTCACACTGGTGTCAAGGTAGTGAGGATGTCGGGTTTGATGGACGTGTGCGAGCTGCGAAGCAAGTTGGCATTGGTGGGAGCACGGACCCTGCGGTTGAACTCGCAAAGACAAAGACAATGATGAAAAACAACGTTTCCAAAGTGTTTCAAGACAAAGTCGCACAATGCACGAAAGGCAGTGCCTCGAACTAGCTCTAGTGAGGACTGACTGGTGAAGACCAGCAAGATTTTGAAGTCGGCACACTAGCTGTCGCACCCCTTCCAGACGAAGACGTCCATCATGCATCAATTGGAAAGAAAAGGACTCAAGGACTCCACTCCACACTGCCTCTGCATGCTCCAATGAAGGTCTCACCAATGTCTTGGTGATGAAAGTTCTTTGCGAAATCTCTACTAGTGGCAGATGTTTCTGACATGAAAATTGAACGTGATGGTGAGATGGGTTTGATCACATTCGACAAGTATTTTACCAGGTCTTCACCGATGAATCCCCTCTGTTTTTTCTGCGAGTGCCCAAATGCCGAGCAGCGCCTCCCCTTCCCCCCACTGCACACATCATCGTGGTTGTGGTGTGAAGTCCTCAACACACAATCGTTTCCATTGCCACCCCCTTCATAAATGCTTGCTGGGTTCAGCAGTCATCATCATAGCTCTAGGAACAGGAAAATCAGCTGAGGAGAATCAACAACGATGTGTCAATGTTGCACTAGAGCATGGATGGTCAACCTGCTACGATTCTATTCGCCATCCTAGCTTCAAACCGTTTGGATCGCGGAGCCTAAGGCGCTATAAATTCGTTCCGAGATGCGTCGGAGGGGGGAGGGGTGAGGAGGATGCGAAGGGAGAAGAAGCACCATTTACAGGTACCGACCGCAGCGAAAGCGCGAAGAACAACAGTGGACCTTGGGGAACCAGGTATTTTCTCCCTTCAGTAAGGAAGAGGAAGACGAAAAAATTAATTGCGAGGAGAAGGAAGAAGAAGAAGAAGAATATAAATGTGATAGGGTATAAGACCTTGAAGATGACTTTGTTCTTTCTTCCAAACTCCAGAGGTGAGTACCGACTAGAACGCCTGTTTACTTCTAATTACTTGAAAACTACTACTACTACTACTACTACTACTACTACTACTACTACTACTACCGCTTTGTTTCAGGTACTTAAATTCCGACGACGATGTATGGCAGTTCAATGGCTGGGACGATGTGCCGCTCCCAGAGGAATATCAAAGAAATTTTTCGAAAAAAGTTTGATCAACCCCCTCCCCCAAAAGCTCTTCTGATTCTATTGCCACTTACCATCTCCTCTGCCGTCACTTATCGGTGTTACCTGCCGCAGGTTGCAAATGACCTGTCGTATTTAAACGGTTTCCCTGAGGATCAAAGACAACTCCGAACGTATGATGCACAGCACCCAGACAAATCTCATTGAATGATTAACTTCAACATCTTTTGTGCGCTATCGTCGCCTTGTATCTCATTTGAATTATAACCTTGTTGCTGTTCTTTACCATATGAGGCCTTATCCACTTTTGGGTGATATGTTTTAGAGAGGAAGCACGCAAGTTGTCCAGTCAGCACTGGAACCGTTTTTACAGGTTGTTCTCTCTTCTTCCGCCAACACTATTTTATCTCATTCTTGTAGTCTTTAATGTGCCATCGTTCCCTCTTTCCTCAATTTTGAGCTGCTTGCTGCTGCTGCTACGTGACTAATGGCCACGGGTGTTGAACATGATGTTGGCAGGCAGAGTGAAGAGCGCTTTTTTAAGGATCGAAAATGGATTCTCAAAGACTTTCCTGAGATTGACCCTCAAGTATTTAGAGGTGCTAGACTATTATCGATAGCTCAAAGTTGTTGTGACTATGAGCGTAGTATATTGTATGTAGCACTACCACCACCACTATCATCATCACCAATATCATCGTCGTTATCGAATCAGCGTCAAGAGCCAGAAGAGGAGGAAGACATCTGATGAATCTGGAAGGGGAAGATCGAGTGGATACCGGCGGTGAAAGGGAAAAGGAGGATGATGGCGATGAAGGAGACTACTCTGATTTGCATCGTATTTTCGAAATGGGGTGCGGGGTACTGATTTCCCTTTAAAACTGTTGGTGCCTGATGTACGACACGCACACACACCACACACACACACACACACACACATAGAGAGAGAGAGAGAGAGAGAGAGAGAGAGAGAAGAGGGGGACGAAAAATAAATCAAGTTTCTGGTATTTGACCCTCAGCAGCTATCACCACCAAGACCTTATCATCCATGTTGTTGTTGTTGTTGTTGTTATTGTTGTGTATAATCGTCTCTTTGTAGGCAGGCAGCACTCTGATTCCTATTCTCAAGGGCATAAGGTCATTGGTTGTTGATGCTCTTGTTCAATATTGATGATACAACGACAATGATAATATCGTTTGCAATGATAGTAGCGGTAGTGATGATTATCATAAAGCTGTGATTGGGAAATGCAGTAGAGCTCATGCTTAGCTGAGCACATATAGAGACATGCAATTTTCCCACATAGTGATATCGTAAATCAAATATGACATCTTGATTTGTCAAAAAGCAATTAACAAATCATGCCGTCGTATTATCTGGCGTATTCCTCCTCACAAATTCTCCAAACTTAGATCTGAAAAGCTACGATACTACGGGTGTGATCTCTCAGAAGCAGCAGGTGATAGATGCCTCTCAAATCCACATAGTCGTCGATGGATGTGTTCTCTACGAATCGATGTCCTAGTGCTATGTCTTAAATTACAGATTGAAATAAGGCAGATTGTTGCTATGACTCTATTGTTTCTGCAATATAACAATGACTGCATGCGAGAACTCGCTCGTGTTTTCTTCGATTCAATACCTGGGCGATTGTCACAAAAAATATGATTATTAAGAGGCCCTGAGGGAATATGTTATAATAGTAATCATGATGATCTATTTCCTCCCCTCTCCCCCCCCCCCTCTCTATTTATATATGTCTTTCTCTTTCCTCCATCGGCGATCTCTTATTGAATTTTCCACACGAAATTGGAAATAAAGTTGCTAGCGTTCAAAGAAGAGTCACAGAAATAGGTAATAAATTTTTCTCCCCTTCGATTCCACCCCCCTTTCTCCCTTTCTCTCTCTAGGATTTACAATTACCACAATGGCTGAATACAACACGCATTGCAATCCTTCCCTCTACCCTTAAAAAAAGGGGATGATAAAAGCACAAAAATCCCCACATTCTTTCACTGGAGAGGACAACGATATCCTTAGATGTTCTCTCCAACTGTCGTACACACTTGAAACGTGTATCATTCTGCCAGTTCTTCCCCTTGATTCGTAATCCTGTTTGAATGGTGAAAAAACAGGCGAGGAAGACAGAGTCAAAGTGTTTGTCCACAACGTCTCATCTCCAGGTATGCTGCACAATCATTGCTACTTCTACTATTACTACTACTGCTGCTGCTGCTGCTACTATCATTACTACAATCGCTGCTTTCATTGCCACTCCTACATAAACTGTTATTTCACTGATTGTGCTATGAATGCTGCTATCATTACAATAGATGTTGTTCCTTTCAGCGAGGGAGTCGACATCGTGATAATGTACAGTTGTTCCGAACAGTATAAATTAAAATAAGATTTGCTCACTCCGACCTCGCAAATCGTTTTTTATCTTGCTTCACGGAGAATATTACAGAAGTTGCGTGTACCTGGTAGCGAGGGGAAGGGGCGAGCAGCAATCCTAATGGCCACGATAAAGAAAAAGAGAAGAGAAACATTGAATTACTACCTTATTAGTGTTGCTGCTCAATCGATTTGTATTATCTCTGCTAAGATTTCCCTTCTTCCGTTTGTAGGATCTTCGTTTTATCCGCAATGGGATATGACGAAATCAATGCTGCCATAGCAAATGCGTATCGTCTTCTACGGCCTGGGGGTATTATCTGCAATATTAATATATACGTTTTTGCGCAATGCTTTTCTGTAATTATCAGCAGCATCATCCTCGTTATCATCATCTCCAATCTTCTCAATAGCCAACCCCCAAACGTTTGCTCGTATCTTCCTTTTATTGCAACACAACCTCTGCCCCGCAACTGCTGCTGCTGCTGCTGCTGCTGCTGCCTTTTTGTGCTTTCTTCTCACCAAGGAATGGTATTGTTGCGCGACTATGCTGAAGGCGATCTGACCCAGTTTCGTTTCAAGGTATAAGGGATGATGAATTGACGATAGGATTTATTCTTCCAGTGATTTGCGAGTACTTTCCTCCCATCCTGCATTTTTAAGCAGCGTCTCAGTCGTAGCCAACCGTATCGTCATCATTGCCATGGTTATCATTGTTATTGCTCAGCCTGATCGCTGCCTCGATCAGAACCTATACATCCGTGGAGATGGGTAATAGTTGGTGCTGTCGTAAAACGATAGAAGTGCGTTGTGTGGAGTGAAGGGCGTCTCTTCTTACATCATGCTCCTTGATGCAATAATAGTGGCAGCTATTGGTACGGATATATGAGATGTTATATTCTATTTCCTCTCAGGACACGAGCTTACTTTTTGAACCAGGAAAGCTTAAGGTGCCTTATGGTAGGTCATGGCTTTGAGGAGGTGCAAAACAAGGTAGTAGTAGTAGTAGTAGTAGTAGTAGTAGTAGTGGTAGTAGTGGTAGTAGTGGTGGTGGTGGTAGTAGTAGTCGTAAAGGTAGCAGGAGGCGAATGGAATATGTCGGAACTTGCCTAAATGCACACATTCACACAAGCGAAAATAAATACAATTGTTCTATATATATATATATATATATATATATATATTATTTGTGTGTGTGTGTGTGTGTGTGCGCGCGCGCGCGCGCGCATGTGTGTGTGTGTAAAAAAGAATAAAACAGAGAGAAAGAGAGAGAGAGAATACATATATCAATGTAAAAATACATTCATGTGCACACCGCCGGAAAAATGGGTTATTGCTAAAGGTCATACGTATGCTTCGAACGAATCGCAAACAACGAAAGCTTATGCATAGAGTTATGCTACAGGGTAAGTATGTCAAACCTCGATGATGACAAACTCTCTAGAAATGCTGCTCAAGCGAAGGCGGCTCCGAACAAGCAAAATGATTTCTTAATAGACACAGTGCCTAATGGCATTATTGCAGTAATTATATATATACACACATACATGCATGTAACGGATGTAATGAATTGACACGTGCTTTTAAATGTCATTCCCAATGGCGTGTACACGTACACATGTAATCATGTTTATGTGTGTTTGTGTGCATGCGTGTTTATTCGTGTTGGAGATGTGTGATAAATAATAATTGTGCGTATAGCTAGTCATAGAGACGTACGCGCCTTGCATGTGTTGGATGTTCCCACACACCATATCCTCATGTTTTAAGTGTGTAGCTAGCTGTGTTTTTCGTGAAGGTGTTACGATGTGTCAGTAGTTCAGTAGTATGGGAGTCATAGAGACTACGTACAGAAATGCATTGGCTACACTGCATCTAGCATGCCATGGCGGCGTATGCATAGCGCAGCCACTCCACCCGCGTGCAAACAATGCTAAAATGACACGTTCGGCATTTAAAATTGTCCATGATCACAATGGATTTCCATTTGCACGCCACGCTCAATGGATGCCATGTACATGTGCGTTCTACATGCAACGCACATCTAGACATTTTTATATTTTATGTACGGCTTAGACTGAGCGTGGTCAGCGCAATTGAAGCCGCAATTGTCAAAGCAATATCGCAATTTCAAGTTCATACTACGGAAATACTACGCTCGTAGGAGAGAGCTAGCTACAATTACTTCTATTCTGGATCGAGAAGTAGCAGTTCATGTGCCGATATGAGAATGCAATACATTTTTAAAATCGATAGGTAATAATAGCGTCATACGATTGATGCATTGTGTCGCATTGCACATTATTTGTACATTGCGCAGCATTGTCAGAAAGCAACAGCTAGCCACTCAATCTACTCCGTTCGCGGCATACACCTTAATCTCGAGGTTAATAGCTGCAACTGTAAGTAAACAATAGCAGCTCGATCATCGTACGAGTTGTTAGCTCTGGTTTTTGGGTGGGTGGGGAGCCTTCTTTGGAGGTGGTAGCAGGGAATCCAACGTCCTCAGGTGATCTTCAATAGCTTCCTTTAGCTCGACATCTAGGGTCGGTCTTGCCACCACCGTATCTGCATAATTGTTGTATTATTAATGAGCGAGTTGAATAGAAATATAAGACGAATACAACGAAGGCAAAAACGTCTGAAAATGCTTATATCACAGGAAAGATTTCTACCCAGTTGAGCCTTCCCTCCCTACTTCTCCCGTTCACAATCCCCCCCCCCCCCCCTCCTCCTCCCCTCCCCTCCTCTTCCTTTAAATCGCTTGACCAAGGAATCTCTGCGCTCGTGTTCGGATCATCTTGGTACTTCTTATAGACACGTGACACACAAGGCGTAGGAACAGCTCCCCACGCAGTCCGACCAATCGAGACCGCATGTGCTGCCGTAATCTTACCTAAAAAAAGCATCATCATCATCATCATCATCATCCATCCATCCATCCTACACTGAGGAACAAGACATCGTCGAGGGGGCCATACTAAACCAGCAGCACTATGTACGCCTTGTTGCCAGCAATAATGATAAGGAAGCTGTTTCATGGGTGGTATACACCTGCCCGTTCTCTTTTTGTGCTCCTAACTAATACCTTCCCTTCATCGTCATCATCACCATCATCATCATCATCATCATCGTCGTTGTCTTGATTTTTTCATCGTTGCCATTACCTTTCCTATATCCCTCTGATTGTTGAACCAGGGAATAAAGTTGGGAGACTTAAGAAAGCGTCGATATAGCTGCACGATACGCGCCCTCCGTTGCATCTTCAGTAGGCCTTTCATCGGAAAGTGATCTACGTGCTTTCGAACGCCCTTGAGAAACGCTTGCTCCTTGAACGGTGGCAGGTATGGCAGAGCGAAGTACGGATTCCATTCAGGCCCGAGGTGGAGATTTCCCTCGGTTTCAAATTCAAAGTACTGATCGAAGGGCATGAGGAAGAGCTGTGTCAGCTGGTAAAAGTGCTTGCGCAAGACCATTGCGTTGATCTGCAGTCGGGCTTCCTCCTGGATAAATTTGTGGTAGTAGATGTTTGTGTGCGATATGGATAGAGGCAGCACAGCGTGCAATGGAGGTTTGAACATTGTGTGTGTGTGTGTGTGTGTGTGTGTGTGTGCAGGAACAACAACAACAACTACTACTACTACTACTACTGCGACTACTACTATATACTACTCATTCTATCATCGTAAACACATACAGGATCATCTACGTCCTTCATATCCTTCCCCCCCCCCCCACTAGCACTGGGACTGAGCAGCCTTTGTAGAGTCGCTTTGTCCGCACAGAACGTGGGCGAGACGTTGCTGCGACAACAAACGGCAACATAGAATGGCAGCAGCAAAGGCACCATCAGCATGAAAGATTCGTATCGAGGGAGAAGCTTAAAACGGGATCATGCGGTTAAAATTATTGTCAGTAGTATTCGTTGACGTCATCGTCGTCGTAGTAGTAGTAGTAGTAGTAGGAGGAGGAGGAGGAGGAGGAGGAGGAGGAGGAGGAGGAGCCGGCGATGAGCGCTAAGATAATAAATGCATGCAGGCATACATGCGGGATGTGCCGATGAGAGAGGCGAGGAAGGGAAGTTGCAGTAGTAGTACCTAACAAAGGTGGTGGGGCCTGTGGAGGGCTCTACCATGTCTATTTTAGCTGCTTTGAGAGACGGAAACACCTTCAACTTGGAAGGAACAGCTTTCGTCGATTGATTCACGAATAACCAAGAAGAAGAAGAGGAAGAAGATGATGATGAAGATGGCGAGAGGCCCTTTTGCTTGCTGCTCTCTGTTCTCCCCCCCCCCCCCCCCACGTATTCTTTCCTCCTCCTCCTCCTCCTTCTGCGTTTTGATGTTGAGAGGAGTATATGGGGTGGGGCTTCCTAAGGACAGATGATGCGCCATTCGCCATCGTTGACCCTCCTGCTGGCGCATTTCCGTGTTGCTTTCCATCATGGCTATGATTGCTCATGTTTCGGGCTATTTGGGTGTTGTTGCCATGAGGAAGTGGAGGTTTGCTCGTCCTCACTATGAGTTCTTCGCCTAAACCGAAGGAAAGCAAAGAAAACGCACAAATCACATCATACTACTGCTCCTCATTCTTGTTACTCTAATTGTGTTGTGTGTGTGTGTGTGTATGTGTGTGTGTGTGCGTGTGCCCGACCGAGAGAGAGAACATTTGGAAAGTTTTGGAAGGTTTTAAGCAGGAATGGATTGGTCACGCCGAGGACTAACGCAGGTAAAACTTCTGGCTTGGCCTAAACACATAGGCAACATAAACAACACATATAAACTACGCAGGAAGATACGGCATTGACGATGCACGTATACTATTCAAAGGGTGAAGGAAACAAGCCTCTGCTTTATTTTTGAGTGCCTCAGCAGCCATACATCGCACCAAGGACGAAGATGACGACGACCAAAATTCACAAAGACACAACTATACATATAATACACACACACACACACACACACACACGCGCGCGCGCGCGCGCACAAAATATACTTATATGTTTATAAATGTTGTGCACGCGTACATCATGCAACGCCTGGAAGTGCGGCAGAGAGTTATCATAGATTGAGAAGTATGGCCGGAAATCCCCCATGTACGTCAGCGGCGAGATGAGTGAAACAATGGATAGAACGACTTTGCTCACACGCGATGGCGAGCTGCCAAATACCTACCGAAGAAGATACGTTCAAAATCGGTGAGAGCAGAAGAGATAGAAATAACCGCACTGACAACAGCTGTGAAGTTGGAATGAAGATATCACGATCGATCGATCGCATTTCCTTCGCAGAAGTGAAGAAAGTACATGATGCAGTCAGTCAGTCATGTGTACAAACACATACATGTTTGAACAACGATGATGAATTATGATGCGATCGTAGCAGTAACACTTAGAGGGCACAGCAGAGGTGAAAATAAGCAAAGAGCAGCACCAACCAATAGCGGTTTCCCTGTTATGATGATTTCCCAGAAATGCCATAGATGATGGATGACGAAGAACAAGCTCGAGTATCTACCAACAGCAATATTAACAATCAAAAACACTGCCACGCTGTTATGAGAGATTTCTCTTTCTATTTTTTCTTCTCCTTCTTCATCTTCTTCGTCATTTCTCTCGGATAAGAAAGTAGAGCGATCGACCAAGAGAGAGAGGGGGAGGGAGAGGAGGAGAAGAAAGAGAAAAAAAAGAAGATGATGAGAGGGGAAATCAAAATTAGGAGAGTGATTGAGGTGCATTGATGTTGTTGGATTCGTTATAATAACTTACAGGTCTTTTTGGACAAACCATCCCATCAAACTGGAAGGGTTACTAAGAAGTTGCCTAAGAAGTAGTACCAGATATATCATCGATCATATAATATGAAGCTATTACTAATGCTACTTCTACACTACTACTACTACTACTACTACTACTACTACCTCGAAGAAAGAGCGGTAGAGACGGTGCTTCCTTTCTCCCTTTAATCATCATCATAGTGATATCAGACAAACAGACAAGAAATAAATGCTAGTTTCTAGTCCAGGGCGGTTGTTTTTGGAAATTGTATTTTGGTTCTGGATTTGTTCTCATCCTTCAGTGCTAATTTGTAGTATTGAAATCGTGTATCGACTTTTCCGTCGAAATATCTCAAAATCGGCAGTGTTTGTGTGTTACCTAACTCCCACCATCATACGGAAGAATAAGGCATCCGATCTTTTTTGGTAGTGCAGAGGAAATATGCTTAAGCGTGAGCAGCATGGAATGTGCAAACATTTCCAGAAAACCCAAACGCTTACGATAGTTGGCCGAAATAAATTGACGATGATGGTAATAATCGGAAGAACATGTTATGAAACACTGCATGTTCTTGATGAAGCATCATCATCATCGTGCTAGTCTCTTTGGAGCACAGGGAACAGAATTAACCCATCTTCGGGAACTTTGTGTGTGTGTGCACACGCGGTTGATGCCAACTCAAAATAGAATTCAGAGAAAAGAAGAAAGATTTTCGCTTGTGTTTGAGTGAATAATTCGGTATTTACCTCGGTAGCCTCGGTGCAGAGAAATTGATAACACTCCCTAGCAATGGAAGCTGAACTTCGACCCCGGAGCGCAATCGAGGCCACTGAGATATATTCTGGCATGCAGCCTGGTAGAAGTAGCAGTGGTGGCAATCATGATCATCGGTTTTTCATCATCATCAACGGCTGAATGAAAAGACAGAACGACTAGGTACAAGATGCATCATTCTCCTTGGAATTTGATAGATGAGGCATCCGACGACGGCCTGAGCATTATTTTTGTTCTTCGTGTGCTCGGCACCTCTATGCAAGCGTTGCCCACGGAAAAGTACATGCTCCCAACGATGCTGATGATCTGAATCGTGTTTAAACGGAGGAAGAAAAGTAAATGACAGAGTTAAAAAAGAGACTTTTTTCTTTTTCCGTATCTTTCTCCAGTTACTATCCTTCACTTCCTACTATTTCTCATCATCATCATAGTTCTCTCTCACTCTCTCTCTCTCTCTTGCTCCTTTCAATGCAATACACCTTTTGGAAAAGGTCTGTGAAGGCATACGGACTTATCACCACGACGCTTTTCTGCAAAAACCTGAGAGTTGAGAGCTGCTATTAGTAGGAGGTCACTAACTATCGTTCGAGAGTCGCAGAAGCTGGCATAGAGTTTGCCTTCAAAACTTCTAAAAAATAGTTTGGTTTTGGGGAAATATTGACAACATGGAACACACAATGACACAACTAGAGTGCGTTCGCAAAAAGGCAATCATTTACGAATGTCAGAGTATTCTTTTGAAGTTTCTTCTAATTTGACAATTTTTTGATCCTAACCCCCTACGAATCGATGAGTCCGCTCTTTGCCGGAAGAAGACGTATCCAAACATCATTGTTGGGATATTCATCAATGAATTTCGCTGAATTTGGAGGGGGGGGAAAGGGGAGAGGAAACTCAGGTTTTGAGAGTTGAAGAGTGTGGATGTGCACACACACACACACATGTACTTGCGTACCAATTGTTCTGACCTTATTGACTTTTGAAAGAAGTGCCTGCTCTTTATGATTGCTATCATTACTACTACTATCATTCTTAGCATCTTCTGGACTCTGTGTTTTGCTTTCCGTCATGCTTTGAGTCGTCCCCGAGACGGCATCTTTACCACCCCCTGTTTCTCTCGGAGCCGTCTCCGGAAGTTGCTCAGTCGGGGGGGGCGAAGAAGGGGGGCGTTTCGGGGGAATGGACGTTTTCCCCCCTTTGCGTGTAGAATGCTTACGGGATTGGAAGCGGAAACAGTACACCTTAACACGATTTTAAGTCACTAAGATTAGGTCGTAAGACGCTGAGAAACACCGACAAGAAGCGCAACCTGGTCTCCAAGTTTTGTACAATTTGAATCTGGGAACGAAAGGCTTGTAATGGCAGCGATCTCTTCGCGGGACAACTTATGTCTTGCCGGGTTGGAAGGAAATATGCTCCTCATCTAGTGTTATCATTTAGTTAAATGTTTTGCGTTCGAGTCGTTTGACCAATCCCCGATCACTCGTATATATTTTGCACATATCGTCGTTTAATACCTTTTGGCCAAGATCGAGATCAAAATCAACAATGCAAAAGCAGCGGATCCAACGCTGGAACATCTTAATGTCTGCTTTTTTCATCCTTCCCAATACAGTCAATATATGAGGTGACCTCATTTTATCTTTACTTAGAATCATATTAGGTTATCAGTTTAAATGACATACTTGACTAGTCCAGATCTTATCTTAGAATCTTCCATTGTAGATGTTGCTGTACTAGGCACCGGGGCAGATACACCTCGTGAGATTTGTGGAGGGGAAGAGCTTCCGCGTTCACCCTTAGGCGTTGGCTGGATACATGGAAGTATTAATGTCAGCGGCAGCAAAATCAGTTACAGAAGCGTGTCGCACCTGCAATCGCTTTCTCATTTTGCTGACAGACTCTTCACCGTCTGCAAATGAGTTATCACAAAACTTCGGAATTCATTGCATCTTCTTGTGCTCTCTGTTTTCCTCACTCCCTCTCTCTCTCTCTCTCTCTCTCTCTCTCTCTCTCGCTCACTCGCTTCCTCTTCCCCCACATGAACCTACTAGGCAAAATCATTCAGCACTGAACTGACTCATCGATGTGTATGATGCCGTCTCAAACCTCTCAGCCGCTGAGCCATCCTGAACGGCAAGACTACCGACGGAAGCGAACCCCCATAGATGCAGGATGTGGTTCTGTCGTCCGGCAAGATTTGTTGATTGTCGTAGGACACAAACAGAGGGGATTTGTTGATTGAAGGGCACAAACAGAGGGGATTTTCATTTGGAATCACTTCGCCCATAATCCTCAAAATACAACAATCGATATCCGATCCGCGACCTTCCCACCTCCCCCCCCCCCCCTTCTCCCCTTCCTCCTTCCCCCCGGGCCCAATTATTCTCAGGGAATAATCTAAAAGGGTCCCTCGTATGCATTGGATTATGTTTGCAGCATCCATTATTGCAGCTGCCACGCCGAGTTTTGCGGCATTACGAGCAGGTAGACTTACGATGGAGGGTGTTGATGCGGAATAAACAAGGATTGAGAGTTGTTTTAGTGGATATATGTGCGGAAAGAGAGATGGCTGACTGAAATAAAATGGAAGCGGAGAGTATGGGCATGTTTAAGAGATGAAAGTGTGACTTCAGCTCCCCAGAAACGTAGAGAAGAGTACCCTACTTTTCCAAAGATGCACTAGCATTTTACGTTTATTTTCTCGTTTAGTTACTTCTCGAAGACCCCACATATAAAGAACTTTCCCTCCACAGGTGCGAGATTTGGAGCAGTAAGACGAGCGCAGTTTCGCCGCGCTCGCATCTTACCTCAGCCAGTATTTTCCTCCTATTCGACATCATCGTCATCATCAGCAAAACGCAGATATGAGATAGGAAAAATACATCGGAAGAAGGCACACCATAGATGTTATGCTGTTGAGACCGCCTCATCTCTCAAGAGTAGCGCCCAAGAATCGCCTTCGTCATCACAATTTCGTACAGAATCTTGGTCCGTGATTCCTGGATGCTTAGCTGAAAACATCGATTTCGTCTCTTCCAATGGAGCAAAAGTGGTCAGGCACTGTTCATTAAACGCCAATATCATTACCACAACCAATTGTTAAGTTGATACTATTCGTCTCCATAACACAAATGACAGATTGATCTTAGATCTCCCGTGGAATATGAAGAGGTACTACTTGTCGTCGTATTTGCCACTGTTGCAGGGGGGGGAGAGGGTACAGGGTAAACCATTATAAAAAGGGGAAGCTGTATTATTGAAAGAATCAATATGTAATCAATAATTTTGATATCCGTGGTTGATGATAGTAAGTCTTCGCTTTTTGACCTCTCTCCTCATGTTCCCCTTCTTCCTCATAATCGTTTATTGCACCTCACACCATAAATAGGATCATCTCCCAGGAGCCATAAATGTCCCTCTGTTGGACAACGACGAAAGAGCTATCGTGGGGACGCTGTACAAACAAATTTCTCCAGACGGTCTTATACATATGCACGGATACGTATATAGTCACTTCGTATCATTCAAATGTCGTTTAATTCTTCCCCAACCACCGCACATACCACAGATGCTCTGGAGAAGGGACTCGAATTTGTAGAAAAACGAATATCGGTAATAAACCGCTTGGTTTCATCCAACCTTGTGGTTTGATCTATGCTATGCTATTATTCTTTAACCTTCTCCTCCTCATCACCTTCCCCCCCTCTCACGGTCTCCTTCCTCACAGGAACTCGTCGAGTCTATTCGTGGGGTTGCTGACCGTTCCCCATCGACTGGTAAAACCGCACCTGATGATATCTCCGCACACACACACACACCACCAAACGTATATAATAGCAGAGGGTATCAACATAGCTGCTGCCTTTGCTGCCTGCCGCCATTGGGAGCTATTATCACGGTCTTGGGTAATGTTAGAATCCACCATCGTAGGCGAACAAACCTTGTCATCAGTATTCTCTGAAGTCGCGACACAGGTACTACTACTACTACTGCTACCACTACTGCTCTTTTCACAACTCCCCGTTTCCTCTCCTTCTCCGTCGTCACGTCCACCCGCTAATTCTTTATATCCGTCAATTCTTTTATATCGTTCGCCGTTGCCCTTCCCCGCCAGCTGCACTCGGTGCGGCTGGAAGTCCAGGAAAACGACAGCATTCCCAAGGTATCGGTGTCGTAGAGTAATACCAGCACGCGATTTAAAATTACACTATACGATGGTATCATAGCAGAGGAAAGGAAAGCTTTGCGTCATATATTCCCCCCCCCCCCCCCCACAAATACGGCCAAATGCATGTGCGCAAACAACCCTGTTTGTAATGGACCCGTGTTTTTCCCTGCCGTTCCGATACAAAAGGCAGGTGATTTGATACTATACTGCGCGAGAGGAGGAAAGCGCAGTCAGGTGAGTTGTTAGTTCACACCATAAACTGTGAGCACTACGTAAGCTCCTCCCTCCCCCCCTCCTTCCTTCGAATGGTGCTTTGCTCAGTCGGTTGGCGCTCTACTGCGTCGATTGGGCTGGGAACGCATCTGGGTCATCAAAGGGGGCTATAAAGCCATCAGAAAGTATTTATTTTAATTATAGTTATTGTTATTGTTGTTAGCAGTTGTAGTAATTGTATTACATGAGCAGCAAGCTGTAGCAGGGAATTCGTCTTTACACAGATGTGACAACCATCGGTTTGAAGACACACTCCTTCTCCCCCCCCCTCCCTTTTTGCAGGTCGGTACGAGATACCTTGGCTTCCAATGAGAGCATAGCACGGTGTAGCCTTCTTCCTGTCTTTTGCCATTTCCTACTCTTTAACGGAAGGTAAAAGAAACAAACACTGATGAAACTTTTCACGAAAACAATCATTAGTTTGCTGCCATCGCGGGTCTACGTGTTAAGTGGAATGACCGGAGTTGGGAAAACAAGGTACTGATACAAGATCACCAGAGAGACACACACACAGAGAGAGAGAGAGAGAGAGAGAGAGAGAGAGAGAGTAGACAAAACACGATCCCATGTGGTCTACCCTCCATAGTCACCACGTATCACCCTTAAGCAAGAAAGACGCAAACAGCCGCTAGTCTATTACAAGTGCCCGACACGAAGAGCATTTATATGCTGTTTTGACTAATAATCGTCTACTGTTTGGCAGAATTCTGAATCGGATCGAAGCCATGCAAGGCGATTCCACGGTATACGTCCTCTGCTAGCCTAATCCTTCAGAGAGCATCGTTCGGCCCCCATCACTGTTTGTTCTTCTTTCTGACAGAGCTGCTCTGTTTTCCTCTGCATCCTATCACCCCCCATATGATCGTACTCCATCCATAAGATCGATCTTGAGGGCATTGCTGGCCACAGAAGCTCTCTTCTCGGCCACGTTGGGTAGCAGTGCTTGCAGTTAACAATAGGCTACGTCATAATTGCATGCCTAGTGGACCGCTGCTGTGCATTTCTAACGCTGCTTTGTTGCTCTCAGACTGCAGCCTACAAGCCAGAAGGCATTTGAGTCAGAACTGTTGTGCCGCCTTCATAACGGCTTTCCTAACGGTATTTGCCGAATTCTGACACCGCATCGTGTGCGCTGCCATCAACCAGCTTTTGTGTCCCCTCTCGATTCATAGCAGCTCAATCATATTTACGCGTTTCCGTCTCATGGACGATCCTTCTCATGATAAATTGATGATGATAATGATGATGATGTGATGATAATGCAGGCTATGCTGTTGTGGAGAGCGAAAGTCGTAAAGTCGGGAACAGCATCATTCCTCCTGCGGTAGTAGCAACCATACTGAGCATTGTGCAACCGCTATCCCTTCTGCCTGTAGTCCGTCTCCACTGTCTCTGAATCCTTTCGCCGGCCTGTTTCCCTAAAAGTATTTCTGTGTCGGGAAAGTTGTAATGGCTTTCTATCGTATTGACGTTCACAAGTCCTCCTCCTGCGTAGGTTTGGGAGAACCTGATAAATGCAACACGTATAGATCTTGTAGCTCCGATGGAGGTGGTAGAAGTAGTAGTAGTAATAGTAGCAATACACATAAATAACACACACATGATCACACACACACACACACACACACACACACACACACAAACTCACGTTATATTGTACGCGCGGTAGTATGTGCGTGGTTTGTCCCGTGAACATTTGTGTTGTTTTTCATTCTAGATGCCGACGCTATCATCATCCTGACAGTCATTCACACCTTCCGATCAGGTGCGCGTGACTCGACTTTGCGAGGAGTATCTTAGAGATGATATCCATCGCCAGGAGGTATGCGTAGCCTCTCCCAACTCCAGCCACGCTATCATTTTGCCATATGAAAGAAGCAGCTGTTCTATTGCCTATTCCGAATTCCATTATTTGTTTTGTGTGAGGCAGTTGGAAAAGGCCCTTCCGCATCTAGAGCGCGTGATGAGAGGCAGCAATAAAGATGCGTTCGTAAACATGCTTCGTCAAGGTAGTAGAGACGCCAACAAGTGTCCCAACTGCTAAGCACCTCATGTGAGGGGAATATCCGTTATAATGAAGTATTCTAAGTATTCTAAAAATATCGTTTGGTAGGGAGGGAAAGAGAGCTCACAAGACTCCTCATCGAACAGTGGTAATGGTTTGGTTTTTCCAATATGGATGGGGGCTTTTAATCTGAGACATATTTGACTTTGTCCGACGATGCTCGCCCCTCAATGTAGGTACGATTTGCGATATCGTGATCGAGGATTGGGTGCAATCGCACAGATTGACACAACGGACGAAGATATGTGCGCAAAAGAATGTTTGAAGGCCATTGAGCAGGATGCTAAATCCTCATCAACATTATAGATTCTCAAGCATGGCTTTGTTGAATCGATAAGCGTTTGTACACAATTGCTGTGCGTGTGATGTATTTTAAGTTCTTTGTCAATTATGAACATGTAGAAATCGAATTAAATCATATGCCTTAATGTGCATCCCGACTGATAAAGCGATGTGTAGCTCTAGCACCACTAGACTAGAGCAATGTGAAGCTGATATTTTTGCCACTGCACTGTAAGCTCTCGCTCACCTAAATAAAGGGTCATAATATATATATAGTGTATTGCATGTCTATCATGTTCCAGCGGCAGACATGAAAATGTGGTTGATCATGTAGTATAATAGACTATAGACATGAAGCCGGATGTAATGAAATATTCAATTTTTGTCAATGGTCATGGTAATGTAGCTGTGCAATGGAGCTATACAGATATATATATATATATATATATATATATATATATATATATATCAGGAAATACGGACCACAGCGACTCAGAATCAACAAACAACTGACAGCGATCATGGATCGCAATGATGAGACCACGCGTCTCACATTGCAGGAAATACGGACCACAGCGACTCAGAATCAACAAACAACTGACAGCGATCATGGATCGCAATGATGAGACCACGCGTCTCACAATCGCAGAGCAAACAAGTCGGGAAGCATGGCGCGCTAAGCGCGCCATGCTAGACCAAAACAGGATGCATTTTCATGCATGCGCCATGTGACCAAGGAAACAAATGGATGCAATTTAAGCGCTGTAGCCGCTGCATTGCACAGCTACATTAGGATGACCATTGAAACAATTTGAACATTTCATCACATCCGTCTCACATGTGTGTACATGTGCACACATCACAACCAAATGGCTTGGAGCGGAACACCCCACAACACGTGCCACAAGCAAGACACTGAAAAAGAAATTGAACATGCACAGCAAAATGATCATGCAGACCGCTGCACCTAACTTCAAAATGAACTGGTGCCAAGAGGGAACAAAGGCCATGCATTTGAAGAAACTTGGTTTCATGCCTGGCTCTCGCACAACAGGAATCACATTGAAGCTGCCAAGTGTTGCCACATCATGGATGCGCGCCATCTGTGGTGTTGGCAACCTCACTTGGAACTTTCTTGCTGTCCAGAGGACAACGCACAGAATCGAATTGGAAGCAATGTGCGACACATGCAACACATTGCAAGACATGGACCACATTCTGCAATGCAGGAAATGCGGACCACAGAGACTCAGAATCAACAAACAACTGACGGCGATCATGGATCGCAACGATGAAACTACGCGTCTCACAACCGCAGAAAAATTGACTCGCAAAGCTGCGCGCAAAGCACGACATGCTAGACCAAATCACATGATCACAATGCATTTTCATGCATGCAACATGTGACCAAGGAAACAAACAGATTCAATTTGAGCGCTGTAGCCGCTGCTTTGCACAGCTACATCAGGATGACCATTGAAAAAATTTAAACATTTCATTGCATCTGTCTCATGTAAATGTATGTAGTATTACGTGGTGTCTACCCAACATGTGGCAATAAAGCTGCAAAGCTGCGGCTGCAGCGTTTGTCATATATTATATATATTGTGTATTGCATGTCTATCATGTCTAGCTAGCTAGTGGCTCCAGAGCTTTGGAGCCAGTCGCGTGTCATTGGCATCTCTAGCTAGCTAGCTAGTTGCTTGACCTGCAATTACACAACACGTCTGGGTCTCTGTTAAATACATTGCATGGCATGTTCATTTATGCAGTGCTGAAGGAGTTGCATGTGCAGTTCATGCATGCGTTCACCAATGAACTGGCCTGCCCTTTTTTGTGCAATTTAACGGAT
The DNA here is from genome assembly GCA_000320545.1 of Bigelowiella natans CCMP2755. Classification (NCBI taxonomy): domain Eukaryota; phylum Cercozoa; class Chlorarachniophyceae; genus Bigelowiella; species Bigelowiella natans. The sequence goes on along the minus strand of ADNK01000342.1, from coordinate 38,760 downwards.
GATGCCATGAATTCAGTGCATGTTCAAAAAGACACAATTTGCCCATCTAGCTATGACAGAATTTTTCCCGCAGCAGTGTAGCAGACTAATTATGGAGTCCACAAGGAGTTTTATTGAATCTGGGGATTAAGGTTCAGGTCGCGCTACTGCTACATCGTTTTCGCTAGTAGGCCTTTCTTAATTCTTTTCGCTTGAAACGACTTCGCTACTTTCTGCTGGATTAGCGTTAGGAGATAGCAAGTCTGTATCGTTCGGATTTAGAGATGCGTTGTTATTTTCTGGCGATTGTAATTAAGTATTAGGAGACCAAGATGCACGTAGGTTCTCATAATCCAAAATTTGATAAGTACCTGAATTATTTTTGAGAGAATCAACTGTCCTCATTATCGTCTTTGCCCGACCAAGTGTCATCCCAGTGTCCAGTAGGTCTTTCAAGCAGAGCTCTTTAAGAATTTTGCCATCAATTTCCATCTCCTCCATCTTATCTGCAAGTTCCTTTTCGAGCCCTTTCTGGACCAAAAAGGTATTAACCTGCTTTGGAGTTAATGATTCCAAGGATTCCTGGACTGGCGGAGTATCACTTTTCTAAGTTTAAGAGTGGTTTTATGTTAAGGACTGCAACATTGTCGTTATTTTGATAACCGAACCTTATCTTTCGCAGGGGTTTCTGAGTTATCACTTTTCTAAATTTAAGAGTGGTTTTATGTTAGGGACTGCAACATTATTATCCTTATTCTGATAACTGAACCTTATCCTTCGCAGGGGGTTCTGAGTTTCCAGACTCCGCCGAAGAGGGAACAGCCTTCGCCTCTGGTCTCTGGAAGGTGTAAAACGTTGTGTTATGTCGTCGAGCATAAGATATAGAAAACAATGGATTTAGGACTTAAAATCTTTTGGTATTATTTTCCACCTTACTGTTTCCTTTCCCGCCTTCCTTACCATCGTCCTAGCGATTGGTGCGAATCAATCAACAAAGTGAAAAACAGATGCCAAGTCTTTGTACCTTTCCTGGAGAGATATTATTGACACACTGGCGAATTCTCCACCTGTACAACAAATATATATATATTTGAGACCAATTGAAGCAAATTGCAGTCTGAAACCGTAAGGTGCTGCATACATGACAGTTGGCAGCAAATTCTCCTGGAATTGTTGAATCAAACCATGGCCTTGAATCCTATAGAAATAAGTATCAGAATGTCGTGTATGAAATGACGCAATCTGGACTACGCACCCTCCGTCCTTAATTTCGTTTGAGCGCGTTAGCGCGTCAACAAATTCTTTGATTGTATTTGAGAAAAACATGTCTGACTTCAACTTCTCTAAAGATTCTTCATGCTCTTTGTAGGCTGCTTTCTATTTGAGAGATCCAGTTCAAATAAGCAAATCAAGAATACTTAGTAGTGGACACGATAACAACTGACAAAGATAATATGGCAAAGTATTAACTAACCTTCTTCAAGAACAGCTTCTCTAGAATAGACTTCACCATCGGCGCTACCTTTTCCAGTGGTACGGCGAAAGTCGTCTGAAGAATATTGTAGAATTACAACATTATATCAGCTGATTTTGTCATCTTGGCCAGCTGCAACGAATCGTCATCAGTCTCACCATATCCATGAAATCTTGAATTGCTCGTTGCATGTCATATTCATTGAGGTTTGAGGCAGGGTCATCTGTTTTTACAGATTATTCAATAGTTTAAGTATTTTCTTCTCGCATCCAAAATATATTAGATTTGTGTGTCAGAAAAGGTCTAAGCGAAAGTTTTCAATGTTGATATGAGCAAGTTTTGGCGTTGCAGACCTTTCTTCATCATGAGAGTATCCTTCTGTTGAAAATACTGGAATGTCAGCGTGAAGAAGCGATACAAATTGATGAATTTGTGGCAATTACCGAGTATTTTCGCACGATAGGCTTAGGTGCCGGCTCCTGAAAAATTATGTTCCATGATAGCTCACTCCGATGCTACCCTTACCGATATTACCCTAATTCCAAATTTAAACAGTAAGCATTACCTTCACTTTGGTTTCCTTGCCTTCTCTTGACAAACGGAGTTTACGAAGATTCACCTAATTATCGATTTTGTTGTATGTTGAATATTATTCGCTGGATTTTCGTTTCGTAAAGCTGGGGGCAGTAACTATGAAATATAGTCGAAGGAACATATCTACTTGTTGCGGTCTTACCTCCCTATCTTTGCCGTTTCCAAATGGAAAATCTCTTTTAGGATCTACAATTGAGTTGTAATGCCTTTTCCCTTCGTAAGCAAGTTTCACAACGGGAAGCTTAGCCTGTATACGGAACAACAATTTAAATCAGAGAAAAGTACTATTCTTGAGCAGAGCTTGGTATAAGTCATTCATCTCAATTTAGATTATTACGTTCGACTAATTTATCGGTGCAAAGCAAAGTGTTAGCGACCAATCAGACAATTACAAGATTCAGACCGAGCAAAACATTTCCAAGTTACAAAACAATAGTTTAGTTGAAGGAGTATGGCGACGATTGGAATGAATTGGCTATGTACGTACCGCTGCTGCGCCAATGGGTCTAGGTTCTAGGATGTTTTCCTTCTCATATATTTCCACATTGACATTGTAGAGCTCTCGCATCACAGCTATTTCCACATGGCCACCCCACTACGAATACCAAACGATCACATCGAAGACTAAACAACCATCAAACCCGTTGTAGTACCTGGTTTTTGGTCCGCATTTTCCCAACATATGTTTTTAAGTCCTCGGGAATGAAGACAGCGAATCTGTAGTTGTACAAATATTGGGATGATATCGCTCATTGGCAACAGTAGTAGAGGACTTACGTGGATTGTTCCTTCTCCAGATAATCGCAGCACTCCTTACGAACATCCATGTGCCTGCAAGAAGGAAAAAAACTTGTTACTTACATCCTAAGCAAAGAAGAGTCTATTACTTTTCTTGGTCATTATATATCTGATGGGCGAAAGTTCGGAACAGACAATTTCCGTCTCCAGGAATTTCCAACACCTGGGACGACATACAATGCATGAGTAGGACAACTCAAAAAAGTACGAATGATTAGGTAATTGAGAACTTAGAAACCTCGTATCCGTAGTTTTTCCTAAGTCCCTTATAAAACTCCTCTCTTTGCTCTCGACTTAAGCGTTCCTCCTGAGACTCTAATTTGTGGGGGGGTTCAGAGTGTAAGGCTTAAACAATTTTGCAGTAATAAGTCGGAACACCCATAATTGCAGCCCCAAGAGATCGGAGACGGTGCAGATTGGCGTCGATATTCAGCCATTCGTCCCACTACAACATATGCAATTAAAAATATTTAGTGTTTAAGACATATTAGTTTTGTTGTTAGTTACCCTGCTCGACCAGTTGACATAGTGAACGTAAATGGATCGTCCTTGGATTCGCAGAACCTTTATTCCAGGTAAGTTAAATATTAAAATTCATAATAGAAATAGTCTCATTTTGTCATTCAGCTCCATACTTCTGCGGGTTCCCATTTGCCAACAGTGTCTAGAACCTGATTGTATTTGTGCTTCATGAGAGCTTGTTGAAGGAAAAAGTTGTAAAAAGATCCTTTACCTCGACGATTTGCCCAACGAACCACTTTCCATCTTTTGTGCGACTCTGAATGAAGCATGGCATGTTAGTTAGGTAGTGATATATCTTCGCAACATTAGAAAATAATTTAGCTACCATGGCTTCTCCTTCTATTTTCTTTTTTGATGCCTACCGCAAAATAGGTATACACTCAGTGTTGTGGAGTCAACAAATATTTTGCAAATTCGTTTATGATCCATCTAGAATTTAAACATGAATAACCTTTAACTCTGGCAAGGATCCATGAACCCAGTATTGGTATTTGGTGCCCATAACTTTGTAATGGAGACATATCTATTTCACAAAGATAAATCTTAGACTTGAGTTCTTCAGAAAATAGTGGGCTGTATGGCTACTTGGTTATCCTGAAACCCGGCTATCTCAGCTCGTCTCCATCTCTTCGGAGGGGGGCTTGGCAACCATGCCTGGAAAATGTACAGATTGTACCGCAAATTATCCAACTTTGTAATGTGTTGAATTCCACCCAAATCTTCTCGCAAAATTTACCATGACTTTCTGACCCCTGTGGTAATCCAAGACGAAACCACTCCCTTGAGATGTGTATCTATGTGGATGAATAATTAGCCCTTTTTACAAAAATCCAGTAAAAATTAAACACGTACTTGAACATTGGAGCAAAACGTAGGAAATCTTTCTTCGAATCGATCCACTGTAATAAAGTTAGCAAAGATGGAATAGCTTTATACAATGCTTTCAAGGCGATGGTTGAAAGGCTCATTATTGTAAATGATTTACCTCATTGAATTTATCGCTGAATCCATCGTAAGCCACCTTCAGAACACACAGCTTCTACTTAAGTGCACGAGAGAATTTAAAAAAAAAGTGTTCCTTACCTTGACTCTGGATTTTTTCTTCTCGATGATTGTGCCAGTACACCACTGGCCCATCTTGAGTATTCAATATCCAAACAATCAGAGAACAAGGTGTTTTACTGGAATCAATATTCTTACAATATCTCTGATATCACAATTGAAGTCCACACATAGATCTTCCGATTTTAACCCTGCAATAACCCACAGCGTGTGACGAAAACTCATTTCAAACAATCACAGACTATTTCACTCAAGTTAACTTCGGAAAATGGAAAGATCATAGATTCTTACCGTGATCCTTTATTTTCGGGGCTTCGAGATCCTTAGTTCCCATATTCTCCTGCATTCACAACCAAAATTGGTAAATTCTGTACTCGGTTTCGATCAATTTTTGGACCTTGAGGTGGTCGCATAGTGCTTGCATTTGATTCTTATCAAATCCTCCCGTTATGAGGCATTTAGCTAAGCCAGGGGCTGTAAGCAAATTCTGCAGATAACCATAAATCAACTGGAGATATAAGGGAGACAGCAACAAATATATTTTTATTTTCTCTTCACCCCTTCTCGTCCTTCAGCAAACTGAATTATTGCAGCCAGTGTTTGATCGATCTGCACATGATGGTACGACAGAGCTTAAGAACGAATGGCAAGATTCTTGAAGATACTTCGGAATACCTTTTGCTGAATCCATGGAAGGTCCGTCTTAGCACTCTCCAAATATGCTCGGAATTCTTCTCCATACACAACTCCATTCCCATTCTTACATGTTACAGCATGAATCAACACACAAGTAATCTGATTATTTTCACGCAACATGTGTTCAAAAGATCAACCTTATCCAGAATTTGGAAGATGCGACTCGGCAATCCCTTGAGCTTGAGAATAACGTGCACCATTTCTAGCTCCTTCTCATTAACCTAACATTAATATTAGAATCAAATATTGATTAATAAGTAACTTGTATCGTTTACCTTCAGCTCGTGCGTAACGAATCGGATGAGTTTTTCACGATCCCTGAAGAAAGAATAATTAAAAAATTGGATTTCCTGCACAAGAGTCATAACGTCACCATTCTATTTTAATCTTCTGCTTCAGAGATAACTTTTCCAGTCGTCTGGAGGAATGCAAGTTAATATGAATTCACATGAATTGTTCTTTCAATTCGATGATTACCGGGCAAGTGGAGTGCACAGAGTTAATTTTTGAAGCTCTCCCCAATTGATGGTCTAAGTAATATAAATTAACATTTGTATAATTACTTGTAGAAGCTAGCTAGACTATTCATTCTAATGAAACATATCATGTGCCGACACTAGCAAGATATCTACCTGAGAACCGTCCTCATCCAACATTTGAAAGATTTCTTTACTCTAAACATTATCGAGAGCTCTGAATAGGTTTTCATCGGATTTTTTGGAATTACATACCAACTTCGACGAAGACTTGTTTCCCATTTTTCTTTCTGATTGCTCGTGAATATATCTTCTAGCTCTCAATTTTCGCTTATCGAGGAGATAATGTTTTTAATTCCTTTCCGCCCCCTTATTTTGGAATCAGAATTGATGTCAAACACAGCGGGTCTCCGAACAGTTAATATTGAATTTGTGGACTCAGCAGTGTACTCTTGCTTATCTTTGTAATCAGTCCTTATCGATCTCTGAGAGGGATGGTGGGGTTGCGACTGATATTTCCGCTAGAAAGGGCTTGCGATCAACAAATCAGATCCAATTCGCTACTCACTAGTTCAGATTTAACATGGACATCTCGATAAATCAAGACAATTTATTACTTTCGTACACTTGTCAATGTGTCGCGCTAACGAATCCCCAATGACAACAAACGCACCATAATTTGGTAATTTCGAGCCGTACGTCCTTTTCGATGTCGAATCCTCAATGGTTTGCGTTTTTGCACAGCGACAACCATCAGCCCTAGAGCCCTCTAGCCCTGACAGGATTCAAGGTGATCCATCTTGTTCCCCTCCTCCTCGATCTGCCCTCTTTGCGATGCAGAAGTTGTTCAAAATGTCAACCACCTGATCCATCATTGTGCTCACTTGAACGCTGTGAGAAACAAAACGTTCTCGAGCATCAGAGCAGCTCTGGGCCCTGCTTCTCCTGCCTGCATGCTCTTCGTTCTTTGATGCTCCTGACTCCACCAAAACCAGAGTTTTGTTTGGTGCCCCTATGATCCCTCTGATGATCCGAACGCTGATCTTCGTGTGAACACAGCCATCAGGAAGTTCCTGCTCAGGGTGGATGCCTTGCGTCGTCGCCACATTGCTGCCAGTTGTGTTGTTTCTCAGTGCTCAGATCGCTAGATCGTGCCAATTTGCACGAACCCTGCGCCAGTTTGCCAGTCAGTCCTCACCAAAGCTGACATTGCATGTCCATTGTTGCTTCGAAGCACTGCGTTTCGTGCACTGCGAGTTTCTCACAGCACTTTGAAAGTGTGATTTTTCATCATTGTTCATTGTTCATTGTCCAGACCAAGTTCAGTCGGCTGGGGGGAGGGCTGGAGGGCGACCACGCTGGCCCGTCTGAGTCCGCATCACTGCCAATGTCGTACATTTCCAAAGTCTTCATCAGGTTTCAGATCTCGAGCCTTGGATTTTTTGGATCGTTGCTTTTGGTGTGCGGGGTTCAGCAGGCCAGCAGGGTGCGTGCAGCACAAGCGCAGCAAGACCGCGATGCAAGTGAACTCCGGATCCGGCGGAGGCTGACACGGGTCAGCTGGTGTGAAGCATGCGCTGCAGGAAGTGGGAGGTCTTTGGTTGAAGCACTGTGAAACAATGGCCGAGAGCTGGGAAATCTGACAAAATCCATGAGTTCCAACTGCCAAAAGGAAAAAACGCTGTCGTCCTCTGGTCCTGGTCACTCATGCAATTGTTGGTTTGTTGTTATCGAAATGAAGCAGAGCTGCAACAAGAAACACTGTGCACGCATGGCTCAGCGCCACGCATCACGTGTAGCTCCAGAGCTAGACAGATGGTGACAACAACTTGCAAACCCAGAAATGAACTTCAAATTGGCCATGCTAGCATGCGCTGAAGATTTGACTGGAAAATGATTGCATGTTGCGATTGAACTTTGTCCACGCGCAGCATGTCGTTCAAATCATGTGTGAGAGCTGTGACCACAGCTGTGCAAATGAGCACATGGATGATGGACATGCAACGTGTCATGCACGCAACATGCACATCACATTGCTACATGTGTTCATCACAAGTGTCCCACTCATGATGGACATGCAATGTACCATGTGTGTGATGCATGCACATGTCATGTTGCTGTGTCCATTGTGGAAACCCACGCGTGCGCGTCCATGCCAGCATGATGCAATTGCATGACGCGATTGTCAAATGACATGATGATGAACATTTTGGAAGTAATTCAATTTGGTGCATTGGGACAAATGAACCCCCTGTTTTTCCCGCCCCCTCCTCAATGACGACAGTTTTCTCGTGTCTACAGCCCAATTCCACTGCGAGGAACGAGAGACGACATGTCATCATCGTCATAGAAGTCGCCACCTGAGCCCAACGGAGTGTCCTCAAGAAGGGCATGGTTGCCATTGTGCTGCTGTTTGGCTACTACTAAGGCGTTTAATTGATCGATGAGTGTTTTCTGCAATAGTGCTAGGTACTCTGGAGCTAGATTGTGCTTCGTGGCAAAGTCCTTCGCTATGGCTTCAATACTGTCTCCTTTGTGGATGCAAATCCTATCGCTCATATCCGGCGCGAGCTGGACGTCCAGGTATAGAAGAACTTCTTCATTCGAAGACCTTATGCCTTCGTTTAGGGGGCTATTTTTGCTAACGGTTGCTTTCTTGGGAGAGGAGATTTTACGACTCTTATCCTTCCTAGCGATTCCATTGCTTGTTTTTTTGCGGGATATTCCACCCCCCGGTGTAGTACCGTGTACTCGCTTGGTGTCCTTAGGTACGATAGGAAGGCCAGAATAGGTCTTGTGGTTCTTCGGAGTGATGGAGAAGTACTTTTTGGTTGGGAGTTTACCCCCCTCGATGTTAACCTTGCGCATGCGCTCGATGGTCTTCTCCATATGGGAGTCGTATTTGACGGCACCTTGCTGGCTCGACTCTGGTACCTTGCGGATCTCGGGTGAGAACGTGCATTGTTTTTCGAATTGCTCCTCGCGGGAAGAGACGTGGCGATCGACCTGAGCATCATAGCGACCTTGCCTCTCCTTATGGTCCTTATGCAATCTGTTGAGGAGCAAACTTATGAGATAATATTAGGATAATATGTTGTTGCGGATTTTTATTGCAGCTCACAAATAACAAGGCATACAACTTCCCCTCCGTATTCAAACAGACGGACGCATCCACCCACGCACACGCAATACCGATCGTGAACTTTCCTCACATCAGGCGATCCTGCCTTTTTGCAGATTTTAGGCTGGAACGTACACTGAGCAAGCTGCTTGGCTTGGACGTCTTTTGCTAAGGCAGATATCCGCAACTCTACGCCCATTCTCTTCTTGTGTAATTGATCCACGTGCTGCATAATTGTCTTCATTGGCGCCTTGCGAGAGGTCGGCTTCGGAAGATCTTTCTTTCCAATTCTTTTGTTGCGCTTCTCCTGGGCCTTTGCCCAACGTGTTAGACGCGCATTCGACATGTAATTTGCCATAAGGAACCGCAGCTCTTTTTTTATTGGAGCAAGCTCATTCATTAGCTTTGACTTCTTGTTAGATAACTGACCGGATTTTTCTAGTTTCCGCATCAGGCTGAAGATAATGGGGAGGGATGATGACGGTGATGATGAGAGTTGTATTGTGGCAATGACATTGTGTGCACAGCAGCGTTTGGATAATGATGATAATGACACTAGGGATGGCTGTGGTGAGCATGACGGTCATAATGTAATGCTGCTGAAGCAGACCTACCTATAGTGAACAACGAACTGCGCAATGAATTTACGAAGATCTTTGAGGAAAATATCTCCCCTTTGGTTGTGGTCAATGAATTCAATGACTCTCCGCGCGCAGTTCTCCTGGTCTACGGACATTTCTCCTCTCCATGTCGCCAGAAACCCCAATTTCGCGAGGATATGAGCCACCTGTGTAGATGAAACATACAATTAAGTCAGAGAATCATTACGATGTTGATCTTGAACCGACGTTAATATACAAGATTACAGGTAATTAGAACAATATTTTGTTGTAACATTCTCAGGGTACAGTTGTGCATATATTCAGATTAGTGTAAGTATGAATGTCGGCTCCGTATTTTACGAACTGATACCTGCTCATAGTCAAATGACATGTTTGGAGCCTTTTGCGTATCCCAGGAACGATCGAATTCGTGGCAAACCTCCTCAGCAGCGTAGCTGATAGAAATAAAGTGTTTTGTGGGTATTTGGCTGGATACTGGCAATCTAATCATCGATATCGTGTTTCTACTAATATCAACAGCTGTATGAATGTTCGTACTACCGAAGGTCACGGGATATCTTCCTAATGAGGTATTTCATGCTTTGATTTCTCATTTTGATGGCAGTGCGTGCGAACTCGTCGTCACTCCGAAGCTTTTGGTCCCGCAATTCTCTCTTTAGATTCCTCAATTGCACTTCTTCGTGGTGAAGCTTATTGGCTATTCGCTTTACTTTTGGGGAGATCGTCGCAGGCACAAGTGGTGCAACTCCGAGGAGGTCCCTCCTAGAATTTCGCTCCCTTGAAAGGCGTATCAGTGCATCTCGTTTGCCCTGTGCTGCATTGTATAAACGATCATGGACTACATCTTTTCCCACCCTTGCCTTGATGGCATACTTGGCCGACGTCTTGCAGATCTTCGGTTGGAATAGATTCTCCATCTCGCGATCGCGCTCGCGCAATAGCTTCTCGTTGCGCACCTTTCAGCAAATTTATTGACGTTTAGGAATGAAGTTGGGAATTGGATGTACGAATGTTAACTTCTTGAAAACACCATCTCTCTCTCTCTCTCTCTCTCTCTCTCTCTCTCTGTCTGTGTGTGTGTGTGTGTGTGCCCCTCAACAGTTATGCCACAACCGTCTATTTCTATCATAGTGTTTATTAGTGACATATTGTTCTCCTTTCCATACTACGATCACCACTCTCTTTAGATCGTTGAGAAGCCCAAACTAGGAGCTAGCACAACCACCACCACCACCACCACCACCACCACCACCACCGACAAACACATACGCACACCACGACCTTTCGACGGCGTTGGTCTATTTCCATTTCAGTCATGAAGTCATTCCGTTTTGATCGGAAATTGTATACGGTCGTTTTAGGTTTGAAAGTCTCTTTAATCGATCTTTCTTTCTTTATCCTAGCTATTGATTTTTGTCGGCGGTATCTGAGACAGAGGGGAGTAAATTGAAAATGATGATACACACGTAACGAGAGGTAGAGGGAGGAATGGAGAGGGAGAGAGAGAGAGAGAGAGAGAGAGAGAGAGAGAGAGAGAGAGAGAGAGAGAGAGAGAGAGAGAGAGAACGGTAAAGAAAACTATGATGACGATAGGACTGATGTATACATGCACATGGAGATTCGTACTATTATCATCGTCGTCGCTTTTTGGTGTTTGCGTTTTATTTAGTAAAGCTTTCGTTGGTTCTTATTTTCTCATTCTTCTCTTCCTTACGCGCTGCGCAGATGCGAAGGAGTTCTTTCAAAGCGTGAGTCGGAAGAGGCGACACTGTCCTTTCCTGATAGCTTTATTCTCAGCTTCTTCCGCATTAGTTGCTGATGCATGGCCGCCGACATCGAATCTGCAGATGTAACTGTATCTGCAACGCTCTCAGAATCCAGCCAAGGATCCTCTCCCTCCTCCTCTTCTACATCTCGCTCCTTCCTACTGCTACTTACGGTAAACTGCTCTTGGTTTCTGATTGTGCTCTCGAGCTGTAGATCGGCTGTATCGTCTTCGCCATCTGGCCTGTCTCCTTTTTCTTCTTCCTCCTCATCGTAGTGCTCCAATATCTCATCTACATCGTCGTCAACGATCTCATCTACCTCGTCGCCAACGATTTCATCTATTTCGTCACCATCGATCTCATCAATGTTATCGTCGTACTCCATTGAATCGATCGTCTCCTGTTTTGAGGAGGAAAGACGCAGACTCAGTACACTCGCAAACACTGCGACAAATTTCAACATATACGTATACAACGATTGTATTTTTAGACGATCTCATGAGTCTTATACATACGATTTTCACCTCTCCTTTGATGTCATGGTCATCATGTATATCATCCTGCCGTCCTTCCGCTGAGATGGTATTAGAGCCTAGGTCTTGCTGGGATATCTCCGCATCCTTCACTTCCGCATTATTTTGTAATTGGCCCTCATCTACAGGGCTATCTGTTTCCGCGTTTTTACCATTTCCCACCCCAACATCTACTTCTCCTACTCCCTGTAAGTCATCGTCTGCAATATCATCCAGAATACCATCGATATCTAGGTCCTCCTCATCAATGTTCCCATCTTCCAAGATTCCGCTTAAATCATCTAAACCCGAAACTACTGATCCACCGATTGATGATCCTAAGCAAAAAGGAGGTTCGTGTTGGGGAGGGGGAGCGAGGAATGATGTTCCATTCTCATATCGACTCATGATGAAATAGCGAACATGTATGCACCCTCTTGTTTCCCTTCCAAGGAAGAATCGATCGCCGCCAGCATATTGTCCAAATTATCAAGCTCCTCCGCGCTCATTGTCACTGATGTAGCTCGAGAACTGGTAGCACCTACAAGCAGAGAAAAGTCAACAGGGGAAAAGTTTTTAAGTCCATCTCTATCCCTACCTCGGGGTTCTACTGCATAAGTATCAAATCATAGAATTTACTTCATATACCTTCGGTCTTTGATACAAGGCAGCCTTTTCTCTCCCTGCGGACTAGGGCTCTTTCCTAGCCGCTCCCCCTTCTAGTGTGTGTGCCTGATATAATCTTCTTCGAGGAGGTGGCAACTGAATTGAGAAGACAGTGTTCGGCAATTTCAACAAAAATGCCATATATTCACTAGTATGCGACATCAAAGTATCTGTTTTTCCGCGAAAATAGCTCTTCCGTCCGTTCCTTCCTGGAAACCGTTTCCAGTTTTGCGCAGCGACACCAAAAAATGGTGGAAATGCCCCTGCGACATAGCCTTTTGGTTGCCGCAACAACAAAACTTGAGACAAAACCCCAATAGATTTCTGCATAGCAGTGTAGGAAGTTTATCCGATAGAGAATTACCATAAATTCAGGAAAAAAGAGAGTCACGAAAACCACAATGGCCGCCCATGAGGAATTAAAGGGCATCAAGCTTCGTAAAGAGGTACTTGTACGTGTTGGTTAGGATTGATGTTATCTCTCCCACATTTCATCCCGCTTCTAAAGGAAATCTACTTCATGTTCTGATATCGTCGCATGATCAGAGGTCACAAACATGGTGCATGCGAATATTACAGGTTGTGGCAATTGAGAAAGACGTAATCGCAATGCGACGCCACTTCCACATGTACCCTACCACCACGATTTCGTCAAAGGCTCGCATGTCTCGCAGCTGACTTTCCTCTTCTTTGTGTTAAAAGCATGTCTGTACGGTATTAGTCACTCTAGCATCAACACGTACACTCACACATCGCCGTCATCATCGATCGCCTCTATCGACCTACAGGTACCCCGAGTTGTCTCTCAAGGAGCAAAAGACCGCGCAATACATCGCGGAAAAGCTCAAGGTTTACGGAATGAATCCACTCACTCATTGGTTCGCCTACCATTCTTTACACTGACACGCCCCCTCTTGCCATAATTATCGTTGTTTACAGGACTTCGGATTGGAGGTCACCACAAACGTCGGTGGCCACGGTGTCGTCGGAGTGTTGCGCGGCGGGGTAAAAGGAGGAGCGAGGACAATCGCGATCAGAGCTGATATGGGTAGTGTAGAGTAGAGACGTACAAGAAGTAAAAAGTAAAAAAAAGAAAGTGATGGTTGACGTATTACCAGAAGAACACGGATATCATGCTGCACACCGCTACCATAATTTGTTTATAGTCGCTTGCAAATTGAATCCTTTGCCGAGGTTAAAACAAAGACCTTCGTTGTCGTTTTGCATTCATTCTGCTTTCTTATGGAATACTCTAATTTTCATCAATCAATCGCCTATAGCCCCACCCCTACCACTGTGTGTGCTTTATTGTTTCCCAACCCCACCCTTTACATATGAATCGCACACGATGATGATGACGATTATCTATTGATAATGGTGGTGGATAATAGACGGTCTCCCAATACAGGAGCAAGTCGAAGCTGAGTAAGTGATACAACAGCAGAGAATTTAATACATGCAACAACGCATC
>ADNK01000342.1:17500-20000 GCA_000320545.1 Bigelowiella natans CCMP2755 | reverse complement strand
AAGCACTGAAGCAGTGATATTGCATGTCGCCATAATAATCTATTATCACTATCTCTTCGTTCGCACTTAAAGCATTCCTTTATTGTCATCTATTTGCGGGCCATCTTCGCCGATCACCTAATATAGATAATGGGAAATATACATATTAAACTTCAAGAAACAGATTCTACACTTGTCGGTGTTTTTGTGGCGGTCGGTTTCAAGAATTGTCATCCGAAAAGAAAAGCAATCTGCTGCTGCCTTTGATTGACAATACCGAGCTATTCTGTGCGGCAACACTCCTTCCGATTTCATGCATCTCGTGTTCCACATCCGAACCTCCTCGCTTCCGTGGTCCTCCTGATAATTATGTGTACGTTTACGAAAATCCAACATTTCCATGGGATTTTTGTGCGGTGCGGTGATTATATAATTATATCGAAGGACTATTTGTTTCTGCCACTTCTCATCCTTCTCCCCCTCCTCCTGTTTCTCTCTTCTTCGCTCTCCCTCACCTCCCTCGAGAAAAGGCGCATCATTCTGCTGAAGTTCTGCTTTGGCCTTATGATGCTGGTAGCCTATGAGCCCTGAGTTCGGTGAGGAGGAGCTCGTATCACATTCACATCAAGACTCTGCACTGTACATCTGCATGCTCTGGCGATGACGATGACGATGATGATGATGATGATGGTGATGATAACCTATGCCCCTTTTAAATCCTTACCAACTCTCGACTCATCAACCCCTCCCCCCCCCCCCCCCCTACTGTCTTAAATTGACCTCCGATCGGTAAAGCAATAATGAGAGTTATGACAACTGAGACTCCAATTTTGAAACTTTCACTGTATGAGAATCCTTCTGTACTCGCCTCCTGCGAGCACTCAACTGGGGGGCCAAACTCGGCGTCTGGAGGCGCTGCTGCCACGAAATCGACGAACTCGTATGAATGGTGGAAAAGCTTGGTAAATGTTCCATTCGTCTCATGCCTAAATCATCACACCCACCGCCGACGATGCGTGGGATGAGAGAAGAAGAATAAGAAGATGAGAGAGGAAAGAGGCGCACACACACACACACACAACACATAGACGTACACGAAGAGGTATGGTGCATAGGGTCGCGCTTGTTCTTACCCCTTGATTTTGACCCTCAAAGGCAGCCATGAGGTTGTGGCAGGGCTGCTAGGGTTGTTTCGATTGGACTCTGCTGTTCGGAAAAACGTCCGCACGCTCCACGGAGGCTCAGCGGCGAAGTAATATGAGACGGTATACCTAAGCGCCAAGCCAGGAAAAATACGATGAATGATGCAAAGGGGGGGGGGGGGGGGGGGATGAGAGGCTCTCTAGAGAGAGGAGGTCGTTGTTATATATAATGACTGAAGTGAAGAAAACCCTTCTTACGAGAGGTTGGCGGGTCGGAAGAACAGCCGATGCGATTTGACCCTCTTCATCCAGTGATGCGCCTTGATGCCGCGTATGTGCGTCCTGCCTTCATGGGAGAAGTTGCCAGACGTCTCACCGAAGATTACCTGTTTTTTTAAAGAAGATAATAAACACACACACACACACACACTCACACACACACACGTAGGTATATTCCTTTGTGCGGCTGTGTACTGGGATAGGACATGGTATACTATTACTACTACTACTACTACTACTACTGTTCATTTACTACTACCGCGGTGTGCTTCATTCTCCGCCTCTTGAGGTCAAATGCGCGATTGAAAGAGTTTGCGGCAGACTATAGGGGAGGGGGGGGAGCCAGGCAGAAAGGTCAAATGAGGGATTAGCGCTGTTCCAATAATGATTGAATAAATGCTAAATGATTGATATTCTGAACGACACGGCCAAAGGGGATGATCTCGAGTCAACTGATTTCGTCGTCATCATCCTAGCTCTCACCCACTGAAATGACATTCGCATGGCCCGCACCTCATACACATTCTCTAATCTAATCTCTCTCTCTCTCTCTCTCTCTCTCTCTCTCTCTCTTTCCTCCTCCCCACCACGACTCACGCACTCATCACCGTCTCGAATAGCGTTGTGCACGTCCCATCGTCCTTGACTGTGTAAGTCTGTAGGATGATAGGGTAGCATCATCAAGAAATGGTGATGAATAAGAGAATGATGCTGATCTAGCGATGGCGGAGGTGCTGCCGCTCGGTGTTATATGATTTGCTTCCCACCGTATCATCAAGCGAGAGAGTGGTAGGGTTGAAATAAGTTATCCTCTTCACGAATCCGCTGATTTATATAATATAATATATTATATATATATATATATATATATATATCAAACGTGTACGTACTACATGTGTGCGTGTGCGTGCGCAACCAAGTAGAAGCATATACACACGAATAGTGGATTGCTAGTTAGGGATGTAAGTCGAGGAGAACATAGTACAGCATGTGCATGAGACGGAAAGAAAGAGAACGATGCTGGTTGCGGAGGGATTATTCTTGATGTTTCTTCTTCTCTTTCTTTGTAGTTATCGCTTCTATTCAGAGAGACGATGGAA
>ADNK01000342.1:7500-15000 GCA_000320545.1 Bigelowiella natans CCMP2755 | reverse complement strand
TATGTTCAAAACAGCTGTATCAGCAACAGGACTTTGGTTGAGGGCGACAACGACGGTGATAATGAAAATCGTTCCTCTCTGGGGATAGGATATTCCCCTTTCCTCTTTATCCTCCAATATTGCTACCGAATTTAGTGATGGTTTATGATTTTATCTTATGATGATGAATGGCGCGTGCTTTGTGCGTGCAATCGTAAGCCTGCTGCTGGCGGTACTACTACTGCTACTACCACACAGGAATCTTGCGAGTAATGGAATGTCACGTTATAGTCATAGTCCTATCGCATCACAGATATATAGTAGTAAAGGATAAACAACACTCAGAGCTTAAATTAAAGAATCTTCATGGATGTTCTGCTCCGGGAGATGGAATCGATCGCAAGGACGCGGTTGTGTCGTATGTGTTCTTTGAGAGTAAGTATCATACAAAGAGAAAGCTTTCATGGGTTCCGTTGTATTGCGTGTCGTAGCGCTCGCGATTCCCCTCGAAATCGATGTAGTCCCTAAGAAACACAAGCAACATCCTTATGATGTCTCATGAAGCATATATATACCACCTCAGTTACCGTAGGAGCGTGTTTCAGATTGGCAATCAATATTTATAATGCTATATCATGTGTAAATATACGTTTACCTATTCAAAAAGAGACAAACGTTCGCGCAGCTAAAAGTTCATGCACACGCACACACACACACACACACACACACACGCACGCACACTCACAAAGCCCCATAATTTAGAGGAACACCATACTGTGTACTTCAAGGTTAAATTTTTTTATACTACCTGGCTGCATAGCTGAAGTTCTGGACCAGATTGGACACCTCGTATTCAATGCTGGCACTGTTGGGGAGGGACGGGAAGCTAGGTTCAGCACTTGCTTGTCTGCAGAATAGCGAGCACCCTGCGAAGGCTAGAAGGAAGGAGCGGGTAGAGTCGGGCATTCCAGTTGATGCAGGTTTAGCAATTAGCACCGAGAACGAACCTAAAACATGTCAGTTAGGTCCTGAAGGTGCTAGAAGCTCTCTTATCTCGAGCAGAATCGAAGGCGCACGAGAACGAAGAGACTTGGAAGAAATGAAGAGGGGGAAAAAGAAGGAAGTGGGAAAAAAATCATTATTCGCCCTCTGCAATCTTCGTCTACTCTCCTTCCTCCTCCCCCTCCTCCTCCTCCTTCCTCTTGATTCTCCTTTTTCTGTTGACCTGGGGCGTGGAGTTGAAGCGGAGACCGAATGAACTTTGAGGGGGCAACAGCGTAGAAGTTACTATACTTCATCAGCATGTTCGCTCATCATTATTTTGCCTAAAACACTCCCATTGTTACGTCGTCGCGTCCCCCTGCCGAAGGACAGGTGCGACAACAATCGTCGTCGATGCTCTGTCGCAGCACGAAAAATCGGGGAAAAACCTGGAAATACCTGGAAATCCTGGAAACTTCGTAGGAAATCTGCATTTCAGGAGCAAAGACCAGCTAACCCACCCAAAGAACCCGTAGCACAAGACTTAAATTTGAAGAGGGAGAATTTGAAGGGACGATATTTTTCATCAAGAACCGTTTGAAGATGAAGACGTTAATTAAAAATAACATGTATTTTGGATTTCATTATGATTCGCTTCCGCAAAAATGTTCGAACACCGACAGAAAAGATGTGAAGATTTGAACATGATGATGTGCATCAAATTTATGAAAAATACATGCCCTTTACAGACCATCTGGCCGTCAATGCCGGAAAAGAAAATTTAGTATGCACATTAATTTTCGTGTTAACCAAGGGGACAAATGCGTCCAGGATGGATCGTAATATGCTGTGATTAGTTGGAGATTATTCAGTCGTAAGAAGAAATTCAAGCTCGTTTTTAATATAATATCTGCATTTGAGCTAAGATTGTTGGCTAACGAGTACAACATATGAGCGCGCAATGGCCGATAATGGTCAAATGAGGATGGAGGCACTGAGCGACGCGCGCAGAAAGTCACGTGGACCCACAAGACTGAGTTTTAAATAAAATAATGAAGAGCCACAATCTAATCTACTGGGAGAGAGAAAAAGTCTTCTTAATCATTGATCACAGAGTGTGGATGATAACATGCACTGCATTTCATTCGTTGCATTAATGGCAACACGAGCGTGAGGGGAAGAGCAACTCTGTAAAAGGGGGAGCAAGATCTGAATTACTTACTAATTCTAGGCTCATGAGGGGGGGAAATTTTACATCATTAACAGTGTGGATAATCTAAGAAACATGCCGGCGAAAGGTGAGAAGACTACATGACGGCGGAAAGTATTCGTTCTTACGGAACGAAAGCGTTGTGTAAGCTCTCCCAGGACCACATCAACTAATTCATATCCATATCTGTAATATCACGCTGTAGCGCTATTGGAGATCGGTGGTGGCTCCCCAGGGCAGGAAGGTATTCAGTTACTTCGAGGTTATTAGTGAATCAAGAAGGTTTTTATGTCGATTGAGAGGGAGAAGAAGCGTAATCATGTTTCATCGAAGTGTACACTCTACATATTATCATCGCAAGGAAACTATTGTTTAAATTGCCTGATATTGTAGTTGCTCAAATTGGCTGTGTTTTAATCAAATTCAGCACATTCCTCCTCCACGCTAAACCTCATCAGCCCAACGTTCGTATGCGTTTGCTTCCCGTCAAATCTTAAGTTTAATTGCAGCAAATTTCGTGCATTGATAACTCCTAACACGGCCACTTATTAACGAACAGATGCCATGATTATCTATGACAGAAGAATACATCGCGATCCTTTATTGGTGGGGATAATCGAAGGAAGATTCATCACGGCAGGTTTGACTCCATTTTTTGTAGTTGTTTGAGCATCATTCTGCAGATGTAGCTTTCTGTATCGTATCGCGCCGCCAAACCTCGATTTGTTTTCGCATTGAAGGCGATGCTGTGGGAGCAGTAACGTCTGAACTAATCAAGTTAAAGTCCAAAAAAGAACAGGTTGAAGCCCGTTTTTACATTCCATCTTCCCTGCCAAACTTGCAACTTGTTCGAATCGTGGTTTCGGCCAACTTGCTCCCCCAAATAAGTGCCTCAACAGTCCCTTCAAAAACTCTATATCTTAGATCGCAGTTTCCCTTGAGGAGTTCCGCCGGCAGGAGAAGTTAATCATGGAGGAGGTGGAATCATGCAATGATGTGCTATGATATAGATAGCAGCCTTTTTGTATGATCCATATCTTAAACCTTCCGACCCACTCATTAAAAGTTTCTACGGCTTATGGAACGAAAACAGTCGATTGACTTGAGGGGAGGAAACTACGACGAACAGGTTGTAGTAATGAAGGCCTCCTCCTCCACATCATTATCGTTCATCGTCATCATCATCATCATCATCATCATCACCTCCCTATTCTACCATAGCAGAGCCCTGAGGAGAATTGCAAAAGACTAGATGATGAGAGCAATTCCCCCTCCTTCCCAGCCCCCTCCCCTCCTGCTACCACCCCTTTGGAGCGCAGCAAGACTTTGGTTCGGAAGGTAAAAGAGTACCAAGAAATGCTGGATCAGAACAACCTAATCAAGGTGAGCTTTGGGAAGGGGCAAGATGAGGTGGTGATTGTTGATGGATTGGTAGTATGTCTTCCCGCTGCTAGGCAAATCATGATAATCCGAGGGGCGGGGCTGTGCTGATTGCCTCTATGGAGATGTAGATTACTTTATGATTGTTCCGCTCTTCCGTCCCTTCCCTTCCCTACTCTCTCGTCTCTCTCTATCTCTCTCTCTCTTGCTCTCTCTCCCCCCCTTTCTCTCTCAAGGACGATACGAAGAAGGACTTGAGGAGCCTCGAAAATAAGATCAGCCTTTACGAGGTAGTTAGCGCTTGTGGTTTTATATCTCTAAGTGATGCAGCAGCAGTATGTGGAACGATTTAAGGAATCATGAAATGTAATGATGTGATGAGACTCTGTATTTACTATTTTATTTGCTGTTTCATTCTCTCTCTCTCTCTCTCTCTCTCTCTCTCTCTGTGTGTGTGTGTGTGTGTGTGTGTGTGTGTGTGTGTTTATGTGTGTGTTACAGGACGTAATAGGATCGATGCGCCAGTCTATGAAGCGCCTCGGACTCAAAGGTGCCCCCCCCCCCCATGAATATCCACATATTCAGGGAGAAGTGTATGTGGGGGGAAACGGGAAAACCAACAACCAAAAGATCTGACTTTTATTCTCCCAATATCCTCATTACTCATTGCCTTCGTATTGCTTTCTTTTTCTTCTTTTCGCCACGTCATTTAGCCATTGGTGATGGCTCTCCTCTTCCTCGGTCACTTTTCCTCGGGCATGTGCCGCTCTCTGCCCCACGCCAGCGCATGAGAGATATTAGAAGGGAGGTGGTGGAGATCATCTTTCACCACGGTGCTAATGCTGCTGTCATTGCCTCCCCCTCAATTCCCTCCTCATCAAGAGCGGCAATGACACCGATGAAAGGAAGACGAAGAGTGGGGGGGGCATTTGGTCGATTGAGAAAGGATTTTCATCATCATCAGCAGCAGCAGCAGGAGGGGGGAGGGGAAGTGAAGGTGTCAGTTGAGAGGATTAGTGGATCGGCTTATAGTATGCAGAGCCCTGAGAGGAAGATAAGGACAAAAGAGCCCCCCCCCCCACCTAGAAGTGCACAGCGCGCAATTGATGGGGTTCGGCGTCATTCAAGGGCATCTAGGTCATCATCATCACGAGATGTGTCTCCAGACCTGCCCCCCCCCTTCCGTCTGCTGTCACATGACATTGAAGATGACCACGATAAAGCTGACAAGAGTCCGAAGAAGCTATGCGCTGGTGATGTAGGATTGGAAATCAAACAATGTATGCAATACTCTCTCCACTGCGTATATAATCACACGATGATCGTTGCCGTTGAACTGGCACTACAACTAAACTTCTTCTTCCTTATCACACCTATCCCTCCCCCCGCCCCCCTCAGCCGTAACAGGATCCACAAAGCCGACAAATCCGCTCTCTCCAGGCAGGGAGAGGAAGGGGATGGACTTCTTCGTTAGCTCTCGCTCTTTTTCCACCAAAGAACATACTTTCGACGTTGAGAAGGTTGATATCTCGGGGGGGGGGGGCGATGTGGAGGGGGGCTGGTTTTGCTTTCCAGAGCAGATTTGCCATTCTATACACTTCCACATGCTGTTAAGTAGTAGTAGTAGTCATAGTAGTAGTAGTAGTAGTAGTAGTAGTTTTGTGCGTTAAACGAGGAGTTCCTTCGTCTCTCTCTCTCTCTCTCTCTCTCTCTCTCTCTCACACACACATACACACACACACACGCACACACACACACACACAATACTGCAACTCCTTACTTTTGGGCTTCTTATTGACACATGCCTATGATTGTGTTGCGTTTGAATGCACATTCCCTTCATATATATAGCATTCGAACAACTCCTCTCCGCCTTTCTTTGAGTCGGCCACAGCCCAAGTCGCACCAGTAGAAACGCCGACAATGGCGACGGGAGGAGGGAGGATTGTAAGCTCCGAAGATGCTATTGCCTCTCCTCCTTCCTCCTCCTCATCGTCGTCATCATCATCATCATCAGCAGCAGCAGCAGCGTCGTTGAGAAGCAGAGGCCGACTTAGAAAGACACCGATAAATGGATTTACGGCGTCTCCACGTGGCTCGAAATCCCCAGGTATATATCACCAACGTGACGTACGCATACACCCACGCGCTATTGATGTATTGTGCGTGGTTGAGCAAATATTTGAGATTGGGTGAAAAGTAAGTATTTTGATGTGATGCCTCTAATGAACACATTCTCACCACCACCACCACGATCTCTTCCCCCCCTCCCCCCTTTTCTCCTCCTCCTCTTCGTGGTCATCGCAAATGATGGGAAACCTTAAAACACACCATTCAGGCCCTCCTTGCTCGCAACTGCGTTGTTCTTCGAGAGGAGTGAAAAGGCAGCAGCCGCACCAGAAAGACCTGCATCATTTCAATGCGAGCGCCTCCAGGTATTCTATCATCATTACCACCACCATCACCATCACCATCATCATCATCGTCATCATCATCGTTACTATCACCATCATCTCCGTCACTGGTGTGTATGTATAAGTTGCAAATGACACACAGTCGATAGATACGCATGATACATCTGAAGCAAAGACGATAAGATCATGCGCTACTTTTTGTTGTTTCTCCATCTTTGGTTTTTATTGTCGGGGGGGGGGGGGGGGGGGGGGGGCGATTGCAGGGGCAGCAGCATCAAGACAGAACCTCAGGATGTGCCTTCTTCTCCATCAAAGCCATCATTTTCCTTGTCATCATCCGAACCAAGCACAGTGAGAATGAGTCGCTCACGTAGTGTGCACGGAATGTAAGTCATAAACATAATCATCAGCAGTATTAATGTCTAAATCTCTCTCTCTCTCTCTCTCTCTCTCCCTCCCTCTCTCTTTGATTGGATAATACTCCCGTGTTATTCTTCCAAATCTACGAGTAACTGCAGCTCTTTCGAGACACATTTTTATTGACGAAAGACTTGCTACTCCTCCTCCTCCTCCTCCTCCTCCTCCTGCTGCTGCTGCTACTACTGTGTTTATTGCATACGGCAAAAGGTACCGTCGTCCTTCGGTACGTGAGAAGCATCTTTGCACAATGGTCTGTACTCTCAGAATAGCTGTAAACTACTGCTTCTTCTTCCTCTTCTTCTTCACGCCTTTTATCGCTAATCCGAGATGAGATGCCACCCGTTTGCTCACTTGCCGCTGCTATCAGGGAAAAGGCAGCCTCGATGCGAACATCGGTAGTGAGTAGCACAAGACAGATTAATGAAACTGCACACAAGCGTCCACAGATAGCACACAACACATCGTTCATGGCAAATGCCAATTCGTTTGGAAGAAGAAGGATAAGAAGCCTATGGTTGCATTATGGTACCTTAGCGTTGCTCCGAAGTCTCCTGGAGAACCACATTCGTCGGGTTGGATTTATCGAGAAGATCTACACCGAGGAATCGTCCCAACGACAGCCTCAGACGCCGACGCCAACTGTCACAGGAGCGGAGCTTGCGGAAATGGTGATAATTCGCTGCAGAACACAACACTTCCCCAAAACAAAACAAAAAAACGTTTTGACGTAGTCGTTAAATCAGCATTTCGAACAATCGACGATACTTGTCTTCTTGTGTCGTGGAAGTTGATCCGTACCATCGTTGTCCTCGTCGCCCTCTAGATCATTGCGCTCTGCTCCAACAGGACGAATATTAGCGGCACTACGTATAAGATGCTACGTAAGTCACAAATACCCAACATATTTTTTGTGTATACCATCTCTCAGCTAATGAGAGAGAGAGGGCGAGAGAAAGAGAGGGGGGGGGACACGTTTTGCATATATCACGACTGTTACTAGCCGGAACGCTATTGTCATTCTGCAATGTGTGAGTTGGGACTAATGCTATAATGCATCAGGCAAACATCTGAACAAGAAAGCAGCATCGGCAGGGAACAAGAAGAAGAAGAATACGC
>ADNK01000342.1:0-5000 GCA_000320545.1 Bigelowiella natans CCMP2755 | reverse complement strand
TTTGCGTATCGGCCGTGGACCAAAGCTCGTCTTTTAGTTACAGAGAGTCAGCTTGTTGATTGGCCTAACGTAACTACAATAATAGCTAGAGCGCCTACGTGCTAATCAATACGATCGAATGCTAGTCGTAATAATGACGCGTCCCGGCCGATCGTGCGTTGCTACGCATTAATCTGAACAATTGCATGCAACGCTCGTCGCATGTGACTGGCAAAATAGCAAAATAACAGCCACTTGCTTCAAGCCAGCCAGGGCAGCAGTTCGATCGACTCGCTGGCGTTCTGTCTCATTAAGATATTGCAAGTAGATTGGCACATAAGCGTGTACATCGGAGAACATCCTCCTTTACATATCGACGGCATAGCTAGCGCGTACGTATATGCATCATAACGCACGTTCGCTGTGCACAGTGAAGTTTTTAGCATAAGTTATTAAATGGCATGCGTGAAATTATCTAGATATGCACAGTGCACTTGTGCTAACCACACACGCGTTTCTAGTTGCACGTCGTCTACACACCTGCACACTGCAATGATAGACTACATCGTTTTGTGGAAATGGCCGTGTGTGTGCTCATTGCATGCATCCTAAGTGCACGCTCGGCATACACCTTCACGGCGTGCTCTTCCATACATTGCGAGAGCCACATGCGATGCGGGAGCACCAGCTCCTTGGCGGTCACATTACTAAACGTTCCAATGGATTTTGCAGTCTCACTGCGGCACAGATACAATGGCGACGGGCGAGGGGCAATGAGCGACCTTACCGGTCGGTAACAGAGCGCCAGTCTCTCCATTGACCTTGAACGTGACGAGGTTATCAGAGTCCTGGTTGGCCACAATCATCAGCGAACCATTGTCTTTAAGTAGCGTGAAATCGCGGGGAGTAGCTCCGCCGGTCTTGTGGTAACTTGAAGCCTGAAGCCGGCCTCCGTGAGATGGCGAGGATGCTTCTCCGCTCTCATCTTCCACGCGGAACACCGTGATGATTCCCTCACCGCCCACAACGCGATTGCTGACGTAAACGAATTTTCCCTTGATAGGGCAAGGGTTATAAATATGGTGAACACATTATTCGATGCAAGAAAATGTCACATGCCAGTCAAATCAAAGAAGAGGGCCTCAAAAACGGTTGTTGAAATCCTTGAGGCCAACCTACCGAAGGGTGAGCACGGATTGCTGCAATGCTCGTGTCCTTGTCTGTCACTTCGCCATCGACCTGATCAAATGGAGAACCAGCCATAAAGGACGACATTAATGCACATGATGCCACTGAAATGCTTGCCATTAAAAGATAATGGCTGACGTGTACTGCCTAATAATACCCTCCCCTCTCTTCCTCTTCTTCCTAGATTATTAGATATTTATAATATATTGGTGTGGACTTACAAATCCAGCTGGGATGGTGGAAATTCGTTGCGCTATTGGCCCTAAGGTCCCCACGGCAGAATCGTAGCTGAAGCAATTTGTGCGCGCGCGCGCGCGCGTGTATTTATTAGGAGAGAATAGAAACTGTTGCGTGGGATGACGAATGGTATGCTCTCCCCTGTTACGTTAGTTTTAATTGACTGTGTTTACAGAGGGTGGGTAGGGAAAGGACAAACCAAACCTGTGCAAACAGACGGTGCTCGTGAGCTCATCGGCAACATATGCGAATTTTCCACTCGGATGAATAACCATGTGTCGCGGACCAGAACCCGCCGCATGCGACACAGACTCGCGGCCAGGGTGTGGCAGCAGAACCCCGTTAGGAGAAAGAAAGTACTGCTTGACCTTGATTAATTCGGGGGGTGAGGAGGAGAGAGCCAACGCGGGAACGGACAGACGTTAATGTATCGATGTACATTACACTTCAACGCGTCATCATCATCACCACATCATCATCATCATGATTTCCCTTAATCAACACCTGATCTAGTCCGAGGTCGGGCGTGAGCACCGCGTAGCCGTCCTTGTGATCGGGCCCGCATGCTTCCACGTATGCCATGTGAGCGTGTGGTTCTCCCTGGCGAGCAGGATTTCCGTTTGTCCCTTTGCCCTTATGCGTTAGAGCTGCAGCAAGGTCACCGATTCTTCCGTCAGGATGAAGATGATAGACAGCGAGGCTTGAGCCGCTTCTCTTCTCCGATCGCTCGCCTCCTGTGAACGTGGGGCATATAAGAATATCGTGCAAAAACGCTTTATCTTTTGGGTCGAGGCAGTTTGTTTTAAATGCATTTGTGCTATTTTGTAGTGATTGTTATTCCTCCTCAATCTCGCCCCATCCCTTTACTTGAAACTACGACGCCCTTTACTTGAAACTACCGTCGTAGTTGGCGACAGCGACGAACGTCCGGTTCGGTGTGGTCGAGACATGGCATGTCCCACCACCGAGGGCTGAGCAGGAGTTTCCCTTTTCCAGCGTAAGCTTTCCTGAGTCTTTGTCCGTAGCGATTCGATAAACGGTCACATCGCCATCATCCTCATACAGCTCATTGACGACGTAGAGCATGTCCCCGTTTCGGCAAAGATATGTGGGGTTTTCACCGGCGTCACTGAATGTCGACTCGAAATTAAGCGCTCCTGATAGGCAGGCGAGAGATAGAAGATAAAGGAAAGGGTGTTTTGTCATTGATGTCTTGCTTTTCACATGTAAAGCGCCGCCGTACACTTCCATCTCCAACCGCAAATTCATAATCCCCCAAACAAGATGCGACGAGTACCTGAATACGGGTCTAGATCAAACGAGTAAAGCCCTCGGCCTTTCCCGTCGACATGGCCTAGCTTTTGTGTGTAAGTCCCGACGATAATCTTTGTTTCCTCGCCACGGGCAAACGATGGAAATCCGAATGCACTCCCTGCGAGCGATGCGGCGGTAGCGGTCACGCCGAATCCGACTCCTATTCGGAGAGCAGGTGAGGAGATAGCGCGAGCAAATCGTTTTGGAATGGTGCGGGTGAACGATGCCATGCGCATGAGCTACGAGATGAGAGCACAAGGGGGAGGAGGCTGGGAGCCAAAACTTCCGCAGGGTAGAGCAGTATTATTCCTGCGACAAATAATTCATGTTGTCGCACAGAAAAACACAAGCGGCAATCTCCCAATATACGAAGATTCTGTGAGTCATTTCTCCCGAGATATTTTCTCGATGATTGGAGGATGCCTCCCGTTGCAAGTGTGCGACGGTTTCGTTCCCCCAACATCCTGGAAAAATCGTGGTAGGAATCTTTCGGGAACGTAGATCTACCGGTATTTTCTCAAAGTAATAATTTTCACTTCTAGCTTCTTATTCTTCTTTTAGCTCTGTCGTTTTCTACTATCAGCCTTCATTCCGAAAGAACGGCATGATCATTTTATCCTTACAGGGGATATTTGGACTGCGACAAAGTCATTTTCATGTCGCAGATTTTTGTCATAAGTTAACAGGAATACGGATCCCAGTGTGTCTCTTCCACCTGGGAGGGGTTGGGGGAGAACAACGTGCAGGCGTTTCAGGAAGATCTCTCGGAATAGTAGAAACGATGGCATTGAACCCATACAAGAAAACAGCGCCCCCTGTACAACGGAAAGGCAGCATGGTAAATGACTAAATTGTCTTCAGATCTTACCCGACCCTTCATGTGCGCCTGCAATATATTAGTCCTTTCTGAAAACGTTTTCGGAGGAGTGGAAGCGCCAAGCCAATTTTATGGAAGAAGATAATTTCTTGGTGAAGATATTCTGGGTGAAGGAAAAAGATCGCCAACACGGTCAGAGAAGCGATATCAAATCCTTGTTTATTGGAAGGCATGCAACCCAAAAGTGAAAACATACTGTACATATGTGAGGCTCTGTGAAATGAAATTTATGATCGCTCTACTCTTAGATCCAGAACGGGATGATTCCATTGCAGGAAAGGTCAGTAGTGCTCAGTAGTTGACGAGCGTTGTAGCTACTGATACTTAGAAGTAGGTCTGTATCTCATAAATCTCGCTTGCTATTTCGATCCGATGACATGATTCCCTATTATCCCTTCGTCAATATCGTTATTGTTCTAACCCCTCTCTCAAATATTGCGAACTCAAAACAGGGAATCATCGTGCACCATAATAGTTTCTTCCGGAAGCTGTGGGACTCTATAACATGTGTGCTGCTCATTATCCTGGTAAGACATCGCATAGTATAGATAACACTAACTAACACTCCAAAATAGCTATCACTCTTCAATTCCCTGTAATCAATCCGCATTCATTCTCGCATTCCATCGAAGTTGACCTATATTGTTACTCGTTGCTCCTCCCCTTTAATTGAATCTCACCAGGCAATAACTTTGCCTCTCACGTTGGCGTTTGAGACACAATCGGACTTTCTAACTGCCATGAACTGGATTCAGGTAGTAGTAGCAGCAGTAGTAGATAGTAGTGGTAGTAATAGCAGTAGTAGCAGTAGCAGTATTGTAGTTCTATCCCATCCTTCTTCATGAATAGCGCGCAGTTTATTGGTGCTGCATAAATTGTGAGAGAGATTTCAAGAGATGTGGTTTGCATGCGGTAGTAGTAATTGATAATAATAACACTGTTATTATTTTTGCTATTATTTCATAATCACTTATTATCAATAATAATGACAACCCCAACAGACTGTGTGGTTTCTTACCGATGTGCCCCTTAACTTTGTCACCACGTTCCAAAGCGTGGACAAGGTGGATTTTGCTGCATACTTTCTCCAAATATCATGATTATACCTAACATTGACCGTATCAGACATCATCCCCCCCCCTCCCCCCCCTTCTCCCCACATGCAAACACACATCATAAAGTAATACGAGTGATTGCTCCATATCCAATTGAAAAGATTCTCATCACTGATCATAAGTCGATAGCCATCGAGTACATCCAGGGGTGAGAAACAATGTGCCTGTATGTATGTGTGTGTGTGTGTGTGTGTGTGTGTGTGTGTGTGTGAACTTGTGTGCGTGTGTGTGCGAGTGTAAACAAGAAGCACTTGAATCCTTGTCCCTTCTCTCATCCACTGTTTACCAAA
>ADNK01000343.1:0-64959 GCA_000320545.1 Bigelowiella natans CCMP2755 | reverse complement strand
CCACCTAACCCTAACCCTAACCCTAACCCTAACCCTAACCCTAACCCTAACCTAACCCTAACCCTAACCCTAACCCTAACCCTAACCCTAACCCTAACCCTAACCCTAACCCTGACCCTCATCCTGACCCTCATCCTGACCCTCATCCTGACCCTCATCTTGACCCTCATCTTGACCCTCATCCTGACCCTCATCTTGACCCCTGTTGCGGTCTTCACTTTGGCCGTGATTTCGACCCTGAACCTGATCCTTGTCGCGGTCCTCAATTTGGCCGTGATTTCAACCCTGATCCTGACCCTTGTCGCAGCCCTGACTTGTTCTCCTCGTTTCACTCCTGGTCCCAATGCTGATCCCGGTGCTCATCCCAACCCTCACCCCAACCCTGGTCCAAACTCCTCACCAAAAAACCGTGACTCTGACCCTCATCCCAGCCCTGACCCAAAACCCTCACCACTTTCCGTGACTTTGGCCCTTGCTTTTGCCCTGAAAAAAACCCTGGTCGATTTTTGCGACAAGTTTTCCTCACTTTGACCCTCGTTTCGATCGTCACTTTGGTCGTCACTTTGGTCGTGGCCCATGAGAAAACCCTGACCGTCTTTGTGACAGATTCCACACCTTCTCACAAGTCGAATCTCCACTTTCAATGTTTTCTTTTTGATCATTTTTTGTTGACAAGGTCATGCGTGAGCATGAACGTCTGAAGTTTTGCACGAAATTGTCATTTCAGATTCTGAAGGACTGGATTGCAGCAAGAGCAATCCGTCTCTCATGCGGTGAATGTCCAAATGCAATTTGCAGCCATTGTGTTGCATCTCTTGGTGAATCCCAACCCTGACCCCAACCCTGATTGATCCCTGATCCCTGATCCCCAACCCTGATCCCTGATCCCTGATCCCTGATCCCTGATCCCTGATCTCTGACCCTGATCCCTGTCCCTGATCCCTGATCCCTGATCCCCAACCCCAACCCCAACCATGATCCCTGACCCTGACCCTGACCCTGAGATCCAACCCCAACCCCAACCCTGATTTCAAAACCTGATTTCAAAACCTGATCCCAAATCCTGATCCGAAAACCTGATCGCAAAACCTGATCCCAAAACATGATCCCAAATCCCAAATCAAAATTTCCTGCAATGTCATTGTGTTGGAACCTGTCACCTGTGTTTTGCGCGCGTGGTTGACGGGCTTGACACTTTGTTGTGCACACTTTGTGCAGGATGAAAGACGTGCATTGCGTGCGTGTTGCACTTTGCAATGTGCAAGCGCTGCCACAGTTTTCAACAGACTGACAACATCGCTTGCGTGCGCAGATCAAGGTGCACATTGGTGCGGATGAAAACGTGCACGTTTGTTCATGGTCGGGCGCAAAGCAGGTTGCACGTCCTCAATCGCGGCATGCCTTTGGATGCACGTCTAGACGTGTTGTGATGAAAGGAATCGCATGCGTTGATGTGTTCCAATGATGCCCAAGCGTTGCAGCAACCCACAACAAAATGACAGTGCGCACACACGAACAGAGTGCTGCACAACTGGCTGCACGCGGAAAAGATTCCTCTGCGCTCAGTGCATTGCATCACGGGGCACATGGAACGGGCTGCAATTTCACACGATTCATCTGCGTTGAAGATGATCCATGCGTTTGCAACCGAAAAATGTCCTTTGCGACTTGCATTTGTCGATGGCAGGCTCAGGGAGGAATCTACGCAACTAATCGCCCAGCAATTTCAGACGGATCCAATGTTGTCAATGCACTGTGAGGGACAATTGAAAACACAACAAGCAGACCACTGAACAATATTGAATCCCAGCCCAAACCCGTTTTCTGCAAAATAATTTGAAACAAAAGTAAGTTAGGAAGTGTTATTCGGAAACCATGGAACTGAATGCAAAATATATGCTCTTAGGTAAAATGTTACATGAAAATGGCATATCTTTCAGCTTCTTCGGATTCCTAAAAATTAGAAATAAAAATGATTCATTTAAAGCAGGGATAACGACGAACGTATTAACGAACATCACACTCATAATCTAAAATTGTCATACCTTGACAGAATCTGTGGGTTGCATCAATGCATTATCATCATGTCCATCGTACTCCAAATCGCCCATCAAATCACCCTCACTTGATATCACCCGAGATACAGGTCGTCCTGAGACGCATTCGAACAGTGGCAAGGTTAAACATAAATAGCAAGAACTAGGAAATTGTAAATTATCATTGAGACCACTACATATTACATGGCTCATTGCTACGACTGACCATTGAATAAGTTCTTGTAAATTGGTTGCTGCCTTCTCACCGCCCTTTTGTTGGACAGAAATAGAATACGAATGAACACCATGGATCATAAAAAGGCATCTACAACATCACCTTACATAGATCTTACAAACTATCCACACCTACAGCATCACCTTACATAGATCTTACGAACTATCCACATTGCAAAGCATCTTCAACATCACCTTACATAGATCTTACGAACTATCCACATTGCAAAGACACCTGTATCATCACACAATAAGATTTCTACTCTAGAAAGTGCACCAAGTGAGTGAAAGAAATGAGCTAAAGAGATTTATCGTCATCATCACCAAATTGAATGGTAGTTTATTACATGACAGAGCTGCAGCTGTAACTATCCATCTCCACCGTCGAGTAGACAGACTTACATTTGAATAACTGAGCATACATGATAAACCTGACAGGAAGCGTTAAGCAACATGTCAAATAATTGCTTGTATCTAACATGTTTCAAGAAGTTAGTTAGTTTACATGATATAATGATGGCATGACTGAGAGATCCAAATAAATATAAGCTAACTGCCGTGTTGTGCTTTTTTCGGTATCTTCCGCGAATACTGATGTAGATGATCAAAGAGGATTAAGGCATTACAAGGCCGCGACAATCGAAAGTGAATATATGAATGAACATCTTGTATGAGCTAACAACGATGCCAGAAAACCTAAAACAAGCCATGAATACGAGCCCAACCGCTGAAGCAAACCCGCATACCTGCAATTAAATCCAGAATATATTTGTTATGAGGACTGAAGCAATTTCAGATCATGGATGAGACACCAATGCAGTGAGATTTAACGCCCAAGTTGTAAGGCCAGTACAGGCCTCATTCCACGTATTGTAAAGAACCCAGACGACAACCTTATGTATATGTATTTTTTCAGGTTGGCAAACTGAAATCACACACAGGCACAGCAAAAACACGAACCGCGTAAAAGGCCGCTGACACGGTCATTCCTACTGAGAATATTGCATAGGCTGGTTGCTCACTCCCCGTCTCACATAGTAAAGGAAGAAAATCGATAATATTTCTCGTGAACATGGCCGCCATGTATGTCAGAATGACGGTTCCAACAAAGCACCTGACACCAAGTAGACTTTATCACTCAGTTGTTCAGGCAAAGAAACATATTAAGGAAAGTTAGTAACCCAGTGTAGGCGGTAACAAGCCACATGGGGAGGACAAGAGGTCCGTTGTGAGTGGACCCGTACCCCCCCATCTGAATCATCGTTTGGTCTTTGAAAAGAAATGAACAATGATGATGCGACCCGTAGTAGTAGGAAGTGGTAGTAGTTTCCTAGGAGTCTGTGTTAGTTAGTTCACAGTGGATGATGTTCTCTCATCATAACGGACATTTTACGAAAGTAAGTCTGCTGCACTGTTTCTTGTGCTTTTCTCAGTTAGTAGTAGTAGTAGTTTTGCCAACAACAACAACAACAACAACAACAACAACAAAGCCAAATGACGACAACAATGACAACATTGATTGATGTGCAAGAAGAAACGTGAAGAGAAATCTGTCCAACTAATTGTGTTGCGTTGTCGTTTAGTTCAAATCAAATTGTTTTTCTAGTTGTTGTTGTTGTTGTTGTTGTTGTTGTTATTTCATTATTCTCACAACGGGAAGTACATCCAGTAATCGGTTCGTCCATCATCATCATCATCATTGACTTCTCAGTTGTTGTTATTGTTGTTGTTGTTATTTCATTATTCTCGCAACAGGAAGTAGTAATCGGTTCGTCCATCATCATCATCATCATTGACTTCTCAGTTGTTGTTATTGTTGTTGTTGTTATTTCATTGTTCTCGCAACAGGAAGTAGTAATCGGTTCGTCTATCATCATCATCATCATCATTGACTACCAGGATACCCCCCCTTCCGGGTTGTAATGGTGGTGACATTGACTTCTTCACCCTCAGAGATCAGGGGAACAAGGATGGAAATTAGTTCAAAATATGCCGCAGGTCTTTCTCTGATAGTGCTCATCGCAGAAGTATTTTTCCTGGTTCCAGTATTGTCTACTCCCGAATTGTCAACGTCGATGCAAAGAACCACACACAGTGTTACCGTTCCATTGAGGCCCTTCAGGACTTTAGGTGTTGCATCATACGTATCAAGAACATCATACAAGTAAGTCTATGAGTTCATACTGAAAAAAGTTGAAGGCACATCCAAATTAACTTATGAAAATCCAGGTCGAAACGCACTGGGCAGCAGCAACACACTTATTCATTAGAGACACCTGAAATGCCTTCCGTCCCATCAGTCAGTGAGTTCTGAAAATACCATTGTCATCATTTAAGTGAACTTTGACTTGTTCCCATCAGAATACAGATGATGAAAATACGCCCCCCCTTTCGCAATGGTTGGAGGAATTAGGTAAATATGTTTGTACTAACTATATATATTTATATGCTAAGCGTCACATCCAATCAAATTTCGGGAGCAGATATCGACGGTGTACAGCATGCAGTTTATACCGTATTTGACAAGGAATCGAGGCCACAGTAAGTCATTTGAATATGGTGAGAGTTGCATGCATTTAAGCCTCATCCCATCTTACGAAATTGGGTAGGTTTGTAGGATACAGTGATTCTTTGAAAGAATCTCTAATTTCTCATAGAAAAGCTGTTGGAACGGTACTCGAAAGAACAAGTTCATCTCTGTAAGCCAGCTATCCTTTATTTATAGACTGTCAGTATCGTTGTGATAGGGTGGAAATTCATGCTTCAGTTAAGCTACCAAACGAAGAACTTAAAAAGGCTAAAGTAATATGATTTCATATTTTCTCATCGTCTTATTACCATTGCCATATGTTAATTTCAACGATTTGCTTACAGGTTGAAAAGTACTTATCAAAGTACGCAAATGTCCCACCTGGAAATAGCGCAGAATCTTGGAAATGGAATGGTAGTCCTCTATGATCTCCCAGAATAATAATGGACAGTAATGATAAAAAAATGGATAGAAAAAAATATGATGCCTTCGTACGTGTGTGTTCCATCCATGATTTCAGGGGATATGAAAGGTGTCCACGTCAAGACTGAGGCGAAGACTGCATCTACAAAATATGAAATTTCTTCCTTACCTTCAACAAACGAGGACGGGACAGTAATAAGTAAGCCAAAAAGCACATTTCTTGGCTAGTATATAAGTTAATATTTTCCTTAAAGGTCCTTTTGCTCAACTCGAAGACCCTTCAGCAGAGAATATTCCTATCGAAGCCATCAATGTACATCAAGTCTGTTTTACAATGCGCTTTTACTAAATTTATTTGATCATTGTAAGGCAATCCAAGGCAATGGTTTTGAAGAGCAAGAGATGACAGAGGAAAACGTATCCTGGCAATTTCGAAATAATAGTTCTGTTCGGTGAATTACTTAGTGAACTATTTTGCACATTATTATTTTAGGTGAACTACGTGTTGGATACGGTATGTTAATCCTCTCATTATTGACATACAGTTGTTATGGGAGAACGTGTGAGTACTTGGAAAAAGATCTTACGTCCTTACTTGTTGTTATGGAAATGTGTGACTTGGAAAAAAGGTGCGTCCTTACTTGATCCAGGATGGAGGAAATGTTCAAGTAGTCTCTATCTCTGATGGTATGTAAATGATCCGTTTTACAAATTATTGGAAAGAGTTCTTAATTTCAATTAGGGTTTTATTGTTTGCAAAGGAACCATAGCACTCCGTCTCGAGGGAGCATGTGCGTCGTGTCCTTCGTCGACAATCACTATGAAACAAGGTAAGCCTACGTAACAGATAGCAGAATAATACACAAACAACAGCTACCTACTTAAGCCTATGTTCTACAACATTTTATGCGAAATACCTTTCAACAGGTATTGAAAATGCTTTAAGAACTGCCTTTAGAGCACAGCTGAAAGAGGTTAATAGTAGGTCATATATCAGTGACATGAAAGAGAGCAGTGACACCATTTTGTTTGCAGGTCACCCAAGTGCAGTTCTCGGCCCCAGCAACATTAGAAGCGGTAGTAGCATAACAACATCACTTTGTAAACGCCTAATGAATGTGTGCCAATGATTTCTCACCCTCTGTTTCTACAGGTCAACGAGCACCTATCTTTATTTAAACCGGCTCTGCATAGGTGATTTTCGTTGATAAATGTAAAGCAATTAGCTAAAAATAAATTTAACAGATTTGGAGGCGATATCAATTGTGTGGCAGCATTGGATGGTATTCAACTTCTTTGTTATTATCTACAGATTCTAAGCATCTTTTTTCTTTTTTATTTTAGGTACAGCAACTGTAATATACGAGGGGCCAGATGTTATGTTCACAGGAATATGCCAAGCATTGAAAGACAGGTGAAAGCAGTGAGCTTGATTCATTTCGTGATAAAAATTTAGGTTCAGTGGGTGTTGATATGAAAGACTAAAGAATGATTCAGCGTAATGAAATTTCCCATATCAGGTTTCCAGGGCAAATTCAGCATGTGGAACGTGTATCACCCTCAGTTATCACTGAAGCTGGATAAATTGGCTAAGTTCATATGCATTGTGTGCGGCCTTTGATCATCAGACACGCCATATAGGTTATAACGTCACTCACTAGCTGCGATCAAGATAAAAAAATCATTTTAGTTATTTGTATAGTAGCGAAAGACTATACGAATACCATGCGGCGCGCCTACATTCAGTGAGTAGTGCATTGTTCTACCTAAGCTACGTAATAAAAGCAAAGCTCGCTAGCTACTCTAGTACTGTGCTGCTAATACGATGCGCTTACAATCAACGCCTTGTGCAAAATATGGATGAGCACGTGCGAGAGCACTGTGCAACACAACGTTGATGCTACATATGCAACATCAGGATGACCATTGCAAAAATTTAAACATTTCATTGCATCCGTCTCACACATGCAACATCTAGACAAATGCTTGAAGCACACAACAGAGACAAATAAATTCAACATGCTATGAGCGCTGAAGCCGCTGCTTTGCACAGCTACTTTAGGGGGACGATTGAACAAATTTGATGCCTTCGATCTAGCTAGCTAGCCTTCATCACATCCGTCTCATGTAGACTCATGTGTTTCAACCATGCACACTAGCATGCTAGCATGATTCTAGAATTTGCATCAGTGATTTGTGATCATGTCCATTGCGCATGCTAGCATGCTAGCATGACCTATGTGCGGACCAACTGTGATGGACAAAGTGTGGGATGGATGTGATGAATAAATAAAGTGATGAAGTGATCAAATCTTTTCAATGGTCATGCTAGCATGACAGACAAAGTGTACATGCACGACGAGCTTGTACTGCACACTGTAGCTGTCCATTGAGACAGCCGTGCATGTCTAGATGTAGGGCATTGATTGATCAGAAGTCACAGATTGTTGCAGGACAGCTAGACAGATACACGTGTCACGTCGACGTGCATGATGCGACGCACTCGACAACATCAGAGCAATCTAGCTAGCTAGCTAGCAATGGATTCACAGCTAGACCTGGAGACAGTCATGCTAGCATGTGCATGGGTGCGTTGTCCACAAGTGCCCATTGACTGCATGCCACTGCAAAATGCACATCAACACGCACTAGCGCACACACATGCATCTAGCTACACATCTAGACATCTAGATGTGGCACACATTCTAGCATTGCATGCACATTGTTGTTTGTGCATGAGCATGTGTGGTGCATGCTGCGCAATGCATGCACATCGCAACATGCATGTTGCAACACATGGTGGGTTTCTGATCAATCGCAGAAACTGACAGACATGATATGTGCGCTGTGGCTAGATGTAGCTAGATAGCCGCAGCTTTGCACAGCTAGCTCGACAGACACGTTAGTGAAACGACAATTCTGGAATTGACAAATTCAATGCAACCATTCATTTCATCCTTCTCACATCACCGTGCGTGTAACAATGTGACAATGTAGAGCATGCATGATCTAGCAATGCATGCAACTCCACAGCAAGTTGTATGTCCATTGTTATATATGCACATGTCTGCAGCGTACGTAGATGTGCTTGATGATAGACATGCAATGTCATATTGTCATGCTGCTGTGTCTATTATCTTGATGCGATGCATCATGGGAGCTAACTGAACATGACCGCAAGCTAGTGCTAGAGTGGTGTAGAGCCAACACATCTAGGCATGCTAACATGCACAACACAATGTGGCGCTGGATACGTAGCACACGTTACTAGATGACTGATCGAATGCGCCTGCAATGAGCAATGCACAATGCTAACGTACATGTGATCACAATGATGTTGAGCAATGTGAGTTAAACTAGCAAAACTTTGGTCGCACATTATGCATCACAACCGTCTTGTAATACGATTCACATGTGTGGTATTGTATTACAATCCTCAGTCCTGATGCAGTATCCGTAAAACACTATCACACGCTCAAATCACTGCAAAAATAACTTGAGTTTGCCACAAAACCAGACAACAGAGTCACAAGATTCAAAATAACACAATTACACATGCCCACGATCGATTCAAACGATCGCGCAGGTCTAACTCCATAAACTGATCATAGCACTGTCGTCTTCACCAGATGAAAGTCCAATCACCGTACCACCTTTGCAAGATAAACAATACAATAAATCATGATACTCCTCGTACAAATATGAACCAGTTTATTCATTTATTACCGCTCCGAATGGATCCATCAGCATCAGTTGTTGTGCAATTGTTCATAGCCCATTTGATCTGGATCATCATAATTTATATTTTATTTCGCTCAAGGTTATGTTAAGTTTCGAATGTCTGTTATTACCTTTTTAGTCATGATGTCAATGTTCGAATATTTTGGAAATTCCATGGAGAATCCACACGTGTGCGCTATCGGCAGCCACATATCCGGATTCGATCGCGATCTACTATGGCCTGAAAGCGTAAATCGAGAAGAGAAATCCGCGGCTGACGTTGGAAGTCGAGATCGACCCCACACAAATGTCAAAAACTTGGCGCGCTCCTCTTCATCGAATCTGCTACGAAGCATTTTCCAGAAGTTGATGATGTGTGGGTCAGTCTTCCGATGTCCAGAATAGCTGGTCATCTTCTCGAGTAAGTCAACCTCACGCAAAGACATACCCCGACCGCAAACCATCGCTTCGAGCTCATTCCAAGTAAACAATGACAAAAGATGGCAAGGAATTACCTGCAATCACGCAACATTAAATATTAGAGGGTTAGTTTGTATTGAAAGGAAAGTAGATTATCAAAAACTGATAAAGTACATCGATCATTACTACTTTCAATTTTTACAAAGTATACACAATTTGTAGTAGTAGCAGAAGAAGTACTACCTGGTTCATGCCTTTCGCAATCGACTCAAGCTGTACATCAAACTCATGCATTCTCATACGGAATAGAGCTTGCATGTACTCGTGACGGTTTGCCCAAGTTAGCGCGCGATTCTTGCCGTCTTTGACCAAAGGTACCATACGGCCCTCAGCATTTGGGGCCACAAATTTCACATCTTTCATTTGTGAATCGAAGAAAGCGGGCTTGAAGTTGGATCCCTGTAAATATCGAGAGAAACCGATATAAATGATATGATGGTGAATATAATCAATAATGGTAGTTGAATATTGTGACGTGAACACAATTCCAAAATCCATCTATTATCATATTCACCTTTTCCTCCATACGATTAATTTCTTTGATCTGTCGCCAGCATAATTTATCGATTGCTTCTATGTCAAACTTTGTGATCTTATCACGAATGAGATATTTCCATACGAGTCCAGGAAAATTGAGAGCAACCTATTGAATTTGTGTTTACAACATTCCTCTCATTCTGACTGAATATTGGATAATTCTCCCTTCTTCTATGCTATCATCTACTAATTACCACGGTTGCATCTTATTCGTTGATCTACTACTATGGTACCCAACTTTACAATTGTCGAAAATATAAAAGATGACCATTGCTGCTATTCTCTCAAGATTATTATTTGTCAATTAGTAGTATTACCAGGTTTTTCGATCGAATTATCATGCCAATGAATTTACCAAGAGTCTCATAAAGCGAGATACACACTGTGGAGGTAGATGATGAACGTGGGACCACGCAATTGCGATTTTCGCCAATACTATTACGTCCATTAGGACATTTCATAAATAGCGGCAAGACAGGATCTTGCACTTCTTCCATCATTTTGTTGACGTAGTCTCGGTAGGGGCCACCCGCATCAGCAACTTTCATGTGAATGTCAGCAACCTGGAAACATCTGTCGTTTTTGCGCACTGCGTATCTGAATAAATCAAAACATAATGATCACAACGGTGATGATATGATTTCATTAGACACTCTTGCTCTTAGAAAAAGAGAGAAGCGAAGGGAGAGAGCGAGCGAGCGAGAGGGAGAGAGCGAGAGCGAGAAAGAATATGAATATACTTAAATAATTTTACCAAATATTAGGATTATGCTTCTCTTTATTATTTGTCATTGTTTTTGATCATTCTATCGCTTATTATTACAATCTTTTGACGTCAAGGTTCTTGGTTGCTTGATAGAATTGTCCAAACAAGCTTCTTCTTCCTGTAAAATCGGTCTTTCTATTGATATAAAGTTGCCTTGCAGCCAACATCGAGAATACTATAGTCGGGTTCAGCTTCGATAATGATACAGATGATGCCAGGGCTGCCTCCCACGATGACGATTTTTGTCTCCAAAAGATGTATCTTCTTATCGCTCTTATGTTGTCGCTTAGTGATGAGTGGCCAGGTGGAACGGAAAGATCGACCATGGGCAGCATCTCTGAGATAACATAATTGAAATGAACTAGCATAGCAACAACGACAAGAATCTCCCCGTCCTGTGGTGACAAACGAGAAACGCCTTGGTGCATTTTTAGAAAGTCTTTGTCCAAGATTTCAGCTTTCATCGTCACGACTGAATTTATATCGGATATAGACCCCTTCAAATCTGCATACCGATTGAGCATCGTTACCACTCCAGATAAAGCCTCTTGGTCAAATGATAACATTATTTTCTCGAACAATGAAGTTGGGAAGGTCAACTTGGGGAGTCCTATTTAATAGTGTATTATTCATCATGGGAATCAACGTCGAAGTCTTAATAATAATATTAATAATAATGCCATAATGATAATATATTTCGAAAGTGATTTGGTTTAATTGGACGTAGTAGTAGTAGTACATTATTGTTAGAAATAATCTAAGTAGTAGTAGTAGTAGTATTTGTGGTAGTAATAGAAGTAGATCGACAACTAAGACTAAGAATCGATCGTAGAAAAGGGAGAGACTTGGTGCTGTACGAGTACTTTCCTTTTCTTCTTCTTGATCTTTTTTTTTAAATAGTCTATTATTTTCCCTCCAATGTAGGTGGGATGCACCCGCATACAACAACAAATACCTTTCTTTTTCTTCTTCTTCTTCTCTCCCTCTACGCCATCCTTGCAAGATACGATGCCCACGACATGTTGCAAGCTTAGTTGCATGTTTCCTTCCCCAAATATACGCCAAAATCGCCATTTTCTTGTGGTTATTCCGGAGGGAATCTTCACGTTGACCTTCATCCCCTTTTTGCACTGAGTGCATACTAGGATTCTTCTTCCTTTGATATCTTCGTCATGAATCATTGTTTCAGCAGTTGTTG
The DNA here is from genome assembly GCA_000320545.1 of Bigelowiella natans CCMP2755. Classification (NCBI taxonomy): domain Eukaryota; phylum Cercozoa; class Chlorarachniophyceae; genus Bigelowiella; species Bigelowiella natans. Next base: position 53,035 of record ADNK01000343.1, on the reverse strand, counting down.
TTGAACCCCCACCACCACCACCTCCACCACCAGCAGCAGCAGCAGCCTCAGAAGCAGTGATCGGTGCAACATAAACCTTACCACCTTTTTTTGTCTGGCCAAACAATATTTCGATAGATGAAACTGTATAGGAAGCAGCTCCTAGATCGACTTGCCACCACGGATTTACCTCCATCTCAGTCTTAGCGGTAGAAAAACGAACCAAATCCATTGGCGATGCTGCTCCCTTAAAAGCACCATTTATTGCATTATCAGCACCAAAATACTCACATATCTGCTGCTGCTGCTGATGCTTTTTCCGTTGCTGGCCTTTTGTTTCATCCAGAAATATAGGCGGTGCATCTCTGGGAGCATTCGCTGTGGAACTCTGTAAAGCCATTTTACCTAGGAAAACATCGACTTGGCGCTTGTTCTTTGCACGAGTAACTTGAGATGATAAGAAAGGCATCATCACTTTCCTAGAAAACTCAACCTGTGAATCAAAATAAAGATCCGATATAAATATGAGCGTGTTCATATTACACAACATTGTGCCAGCAAGCGAGTGAGAGAGAGAGAGAGAGAGAGAGAGAGAGAGAGAGGGAGGAAGAAATCATATCGATTACCGGAAACAATGTTAATCCTGTAACATATTTCCTTCTCATCCTCATCTTGCTATTGAGTGACGACACAACCCCATCGGCAACTAACAAATCGTTAAACCATGTTTGATCCATTTCTCCTCCTTCTCCTCCTCCTCCTCCTCCTCCTCGGAAAGAAATCGGCGTTACTTCACACTCTGAACCCGGATATTCGAGGGAAATTGCCGCAAAAACAGGTAGTTCAAGATCTGAATAGGCTACCCCCCCAAAATTCCCTGATGGTCCCTTTCCTTTGAAGGAAATTTGACGTTTTCCGCAGTCTACCGTCACGCGAATTGTAACCGGAGGGCTTGAAAAACTAGGGCAATAACTCGATGAGCTGCCTTTTCTAAATTTGGATCCACCCGAACATAATGCCCATCCAGTTTGACCAAGGAAATTACTTTGGTTACCTCCTACCGGTGCCACACCATAGTAGTTGTTGCAACTACCATTAGTGCCTCTCTTTGTAAACTTAACTTCCCACTCATACCTTCCTGTGCGCATTGCAAATTTTGTTGAAATGTAACACCTTCCAGATTGAAGTTTTTTCACCAGCCATGTTCCAGGTCTTATCTGCTTAGCTGACATGCGCCCACCAGGTGGGAGAACCTGATTGATTGATTTGATTTGATTGGGTGATTAATGGAGTATTGATGATGATAACAATTGTAATTAATGATCATGATGGACTGTTATACTGTTTTGTTTGGTTGCTGGCTACTACCGCACTACTCCTTTGTTTGATTGCTTGCTACCACCACTACCCCACCTCCTAAACCAACCTATCAGTATTCTTCTTCTAATAGTAGTAGTAGTAACTCTCTACACGACTCTTACTACCCATTGCCACAAAGGCCTGGTGTCTTCTTTTTCTTCCTCCTCCTCCTCCTCCTCCTCCTCCTCCTCCTCTCCCTCTTCTTTGCTATCCTCATCCGCCATCAGCAATCGGCGTCTTTTCTCCTCTTCCGCATACTTTCTTGCTGCACGCTCGATTGTCATATTGAGTGTAAGCAGCGAGCGAAAGAATAGTGAGTAGTTGCTTGAATCCTCCTTCTCGCGCATTTGTACCATGAGCTCTTTCAATATAGCAGCCCTTCCAAAATCAAATGGTGGGTGCGCAACCATTCCCCCCTATAACACACACACACACACACACACACACACACACCCACACACAGTCGTTGTCTTGTTTTTGTTTCTATTACATAGAATTTAATAAGTCGCACAACTCGTACATTCAGCTCATTTATCACCACCACCACCACCATCACGACTCCTGCTTGACCATGTGATTATTCCCATTTTACGCGACAAAATCATCTTCGACATCTCTCTCTCTCTAAACCACCTCACCGTTTCCATTATTCACCATACGTTGAAAAAGGTGGGGTGGTGTATATTTGTTAGGGACATATTTCGCCCTATTTTCGTTAACTACATCTTCTAATTCAGCGCTAAATTCGCCATTTTCTGTAATATATATATCATCACGATCTCCTAAATCTATTTTTCTTGATTATCTTCGATATCATTTATCATCATCATTCTCGAGTTTATCAACTGAACTACTAATATCTACCTGTGACGATGGTGAAGAGTGATCGTTAACGAATGTGTTCAACAATTTTAGCATGTTGAGTGCAGCCGCACCATCAATGTGCAACACAGATTCAAATAACAGATTGATCATAAGGGGAGGAAACGCCTTTCGTCTCCATCTTAGTACAAAATTTTCATTGTAAGTCTTTGCCTCGACAAACAGTGCGCTGAGAGTCTGTAAGAGCCAAAATAGGAATCCTTTGCTCGGTTTCACGCCTTTCAACATTGCCTCCTCCTGTTCTCTAGACAATGCTGAAAGATCAACATCAAAGTTTTCCTCTCCTCCTCTTCCTTGTGAACCACCACCACTACCACCACCAGCAGCTCTTGATCCAGCTTCCACTATCATCAACAATTGTTGAATAGTTTCTTTCACCATAGCAGATAGCAACGGAAATTCTTTGCTCTTGATGCTGATGTTGCGGATGTTGTTCGTCGATTGTAAGGATGATGCACCTAGGTAGTACAAATACATTAATTGTAAGGATGATGCACCTACGTAGTACAAATACATTAATTGTAGTAGTGATAGCGGTAGTAGTAGTAGTAGCGTCCAGCTATTACAGTATTAATGTTGGTGGTATCGAACGACGAAGATACTACTGCCAAACCAGCACCAGACAACGACACATAGATTAGATATGTTGATATGACGGCACTACTACTAATAGAGCTAATTTGATGATGATGTACCCAACTCATTGATCGATCAATGATGAAATGCCTACAAATACCACAGTCGCCACCACCGCATACAAGTGTAATGTTGCTCGCCAAAACAGCTACTATTTTCTTACTCACTCACCAGATGCTACAGTAGCTCCTCCTGATGATGTCGATGATGATGATGATGATGATGATGATGATGATGATGCCACCGCCTCCTTCATTTCTGTCCGGATTTTGGTTCTTAGCCATTCATGTAGTCTTTTTAGGGCACCCCCAACAGGATACATTTCTAGGCCGCGTGCTAGTTGCATCAACCGCGATATTTGGTGGTTACTTCCGTTTGACTCCTCGTTGGTATTAATATTAGAGCAACGATAGAGTGAAATCTCAAGGGCTATTTGCCTAGAGTATAATGCGGCTAGACATCTTTCATGGCCAGATCGCGTCTTCAGAATATCTTTCCGTGCCACTATAAACTTCTCCCAAGCTTTCTTTGCTTTAGAACACGGAATAGCAGCATACGGACCACGTGATACCAGCTTATAGACACTTGGAAATGATGATGATACCCCTTTTCCTTCTTTGGCATCTTCTGTATTTTCGATCAAAGTCTTGCGTAGAGGCCCAAGAGTGAATTTGCTAATCTTTCCATCCTTAGAGAATGTCGTTTGAATTTCTTCTTTATCTTTGTTTGGAATCTCCCACTTTCCTGGTAATGCGCCCAATTTGCCATCCGCACTTAAATGCAGCACTTTCGCTACTGAAGGCGACGACGTATCTTTCGTCTCATTTCCAACAAATTCCCATGTTGTCTGTGTAGCAGCAGAAATTGAAACACGGTCTTCAATTATGGATCGATTCATACATAGGCACCATTAGTATGTGATGATTACTATTCATTGTGTTTGGCATATTTTCGTCGATTTCCTATCATTCAAAGTGTGTGTATCGTTGGACTAATCTTTTGTGCTTGCTAAGTTAAAACTACTTGTGTATTTATCATTGATACTGTTTTAGTTATTATTCGCTGCTTTAATTATTCATAAATACGTTCTGATATTATTATTAGTTATTGTTCGCTCCTCTAATAATTTATAAATACGTTCTGAAGGGCGATTGAGAGTTCACAGGTGCGCCAGTGCTCGACAATGTCTTTTGGCCATTCCACCGTCAATGTCTCCCGTTTTGGGCATGGTGTACGCGTGTAAATATTATAGAGTGATGATGACGAGTTCCTACTCGCTGCTGTCACTGTTGCTGCCATCCTGTTGATATTACTGACCGCATTTTTGATCGAGGCCGACAGTTTGGGAGAGAGTTGCTTCTGCCCGACCTCTTGGTCTCTTGCTATTGCAGCAGTTTTCATTAGTAGTTTTGGGATGATGTTTTTAATAGCATAACCGACATCAACCTTCTTCCTGTTGTTATCGGTATCATCATCCTTCTCATCTTTTTCTTCTTCCATAGCCTTTTTCTCCTCTGATAATACTTTCTTCACCATTCCTTGGTTGAATCCAACAGCTATTAAGACTGATTCAAGATTTCTAATCCCAGCTAAAGCGTCCTCGTTCTCCAAGATATCCCCATTCATCATTAGGTACTTATCGGTAGATGCCAAATCAAATTGCACGCGCCTTGCAGCTTTCAGAGGCCAGTGTGCCTATTTATATCATCATCATCATCATCATCATCATCATTATCATCATCGTCGCATCGTACATACTAAGATCTTTAGAAATGGTAGAATTGCAAGAAATAGTATATTGTGACAGACACCAGTGCAGTCTATGTTGTATTGAGATGTATATGACAATTGTGTTGCTCTATACCGGGAAACCCGAATTTTCGAAGATGCTATCAATTTGTTCTGCCAGCAGTTGTTCTCGGTAATTCATAGCACCCATTGCTGTGGAATCAGCAGCACTACTACTAACACTACTAACCCAATCTTTTTCACTTAACTTCTTTACTGTACCCTTACAGATATGAATGCTGTGGATTGCACATTTATTTTCATTTTTTACGTTGCGTTTGCTGTCGTCCCCGTCTACTATTTCCCTTTTGCCTTCATCCCCCCCCCCAAAGAAACGGAATGTAGCACCCAAACTCACTTGCAATTTGGAATCAATATTGGGAGTAGATATTAACGCCGATTTGCCATTTACATAGATACTCATCGTATCTGCACTTTTGTAAACAACGAGCCGGAACCATTCCCCGAATGGTACTTTGGCTACTGACATAGAAGGTATCTTTTCTTCCTTTTTCCCGGTCAATGACAATTCGATCCTGCCATCTTCGCTTACGTACAATAGATTGTTAGCTTTACCGAGAGGCATGCTGCTTTTCCTGCCGAAATATAGTATTTTTTTCGCACGTTCCTTCAGCGATCTCAAAGGAAAATTCGCTAGCAACTGCCCACCATTAATCTGTTTATTATCTTGACTATCACCATACGGAATTCCAGGAATGCCGTCGTCTTTGATTGCACCAGATAGTACGCGCACATTGCGAATTGAACCAGAGAATGAGGATCCTGATTCAGGATGAGTGCTAATATTGGCAGCTGCTGCAGCCCTTGCATCACCGCCAATCCATATTTTCTTCATTGGAATAGGCTCAAGTGGTTGTGAAGGACGATAAACCTCCGCAACACGTCCGTTTATCACAAGAGATATACCCGATTTTTTACCAGAGCTAAACGATAGATGAGTCCATCTTCCGTTGTTAATCGCGTCACATTTCGTGAATACGTGGAAATTGTCACCAGAGCTTTTCTTATTTTTCCAATGTACATAGGGAGCACCGTTATGTGTCACGCCCCATGATATAAATTCTGCTCTGCTTGAAGAAGATGAAGAAGAGAGGAAGGGTTTAGCTTTAGCATAAAGACTCTGAACTTGAAGGTGATTTGCAGCACTAGAATATACGCGAACAAATTTGTATTCTCCAGGAAATATATTAGACTCCCGACCATTTAATCGACCGAGTAGAAGCTTAGAGTCAGCTTGAAGGTATTCACGAACGCGATCCCTTTTGATTATCTTTAGAAGAAAGAAAGAGCATGAGTCATATTCAGTTCTAGTCGTAGGGATGATGGTGCGGCTTCCCTCACCCTTATGTTATTGCACAACCTATAGAATCTCTCATTCATTACGTTCAAAAACATCATTCATTTATAAGGTACTCTGTTTTCTTGTCATCTCCTACACCCCCCCCCTCTCTAATGGAGCTACTACTTTCCTCCTTTGTAATCACCGTTGGTTACCTGGCCATGCGGCACACCGTTGCGGTAGAATGCAATTGTATTATTGCTATGATAAACGACCACAAGATGAACCCACTCGCTCTTTGTACCACCGATGGAACACAAACAAACATCAACAATATTGTAAAACAACAAATAAGAAGGGGCAGATCATAACTTGATAACGTAATTTTATCGGCCCGATTACTCACACCGTTGTTCCATGAACGTATATCATTGAAGAAACTGCACCTTCTTTTACCTCTATCTCACTCATGATCTCGCACAAAGTAAAGCGATACAAATATTAACCTCGGATACTACCACATCCTTTTATCATTATGTTTACTGCAGATGCACAGATTTCATTATTATTATCACCTAAACTACCATCATCATCACCTTTTTTTCACATGGAGTTTGCCCAAGCGGCTGATCCCTGCGGGAATTTTCTGATACGTGTCTGAAGGTGTTTGTACTGCCGATTTCGATTCCATCATAGTTCAACATCGAGTAATTAGGATTATAGCGGCGGTCCAACGACACAACGCCTACACGGCTTGCTCTTGTCATTGATGTGCTCTTTACAAGTATCTCAACGGAACGCACTTTGGGCCTGAATTCAGAGATAATTGCTTCAGCATATCCACGATTCAAATTTCCTGTTTTTAAGACACCATTCTTTACAGAAGCACCGTCTTTTAAAGACAAGACACTTCTGCCCACTGTTGGTTTCACACTAACAGTCCCTCTGCTAATTTTTGTGAAATCGTATTCAAGCTTTAAAAAGGCACTGCGAAATGATTTGAAAGTCGAATCCAGCGAACTACGTCGATACGACGAGTATCTACTAGTCGTCTTCTTTGCATCTTTAAACTCATAAGCATCTTCTTGGAATATGGTACCCTGAACAGTAACTTCGCCATACCCTAGTGTTATCGCAGGTACCACAGGAAATGTTGATATAGTACACGTAGCTGATTTAAGGATAGGGCCATGTAGTCCTCCCTTGCGGAAAGAAAGAGTCTTTTTAGCACAATCCAAAATTAAGCCGTACTTCTCATACTTTTCTGCAGGGAAAGGATACGGCCCCCCTGCAGGATGTTTAACGCCTGTAATGTATTTATACAGTATCTGTGAATTTCTATTTGCATGAAGTGCATATCCTCGGTATGAAGCGTCACCAATGTGGCCGTAGCCACTAATATATCTATGGGTATCGAGCATGACCGCCGGTACAACACCTAATAAGTAGTAGTAGTAGTAGTAGTAGTAGTAGTTCAATCGGTTAGCAGCTCATAAAAAAGAACCTGCAATTGTTCGGAATTTTTATGTTATTATATTAATATTAGCATCTATACTTATTATTCTCAAATACTCTCTCTCTTACCAATATAGGCTGAAGGCTTGCTGCTGGATCCACTGGGCATTTCTACAGTCACTTCCCACTGATGAATGCCTGTCGATAGTGTCGTATCACAAAACACTGTATAGCCAGAACTACCTTTGCACGACTTTCCATCGTTGAAAATGCGAGAACTCTGGTGTTTGTAACCCGTGCTAAAAAGAAGCTGTCTTTGAGGTAGACCTTTAGTTCCATTGCCAGCAATAATACCCCCCCCAGATCTTGGAGGGATTTTGACCCATGCCTGTAAAGATGAAACACCACCTTTCGATGATGATGATGATGATGATGATGATGATCCTCCATTGCAGTCCACAGCACCTTCGATCACTCCAATTCCCGATCCGGCATCAAAACATTGGATATCGTCAACATTGTCACCGAAATCGTAGAGGTTTTCATCGTATCCGCAATTTTCCTTGCCTTTTTTCAACGTTGGTACATTCTTAGCAGCAGAAGCAAGTAGAGCAATTTTCCCTCCTGCAGCAGGGGGTTTCCCAATGAAAATATCTGCGGCAAGTGTATATTCGCTAAGCACATCGTCCTCAAAACGTCTATAAACGACGTCCTTCTTCTCCTTCTCATCCTCATCATGAAGGGCATTAAGCTTGCGGTCAACATAAACACCATGTGATCCAGGCACAAGTGCGGTACCAGGTAACGACACCATCTTCTTCTTCTTCTTCTTGTTCTTCTTGTTCGCCTTCTTCTCCGAAGTGACAACAGCAGCCCCAAGCAGCAGATCCGAAGCCCTTTCGCATGAGCTTCCAGGTGCAACAATTCCTAACGGCAATGTGAAAGAAGAGGACGACTCTGACGAAGAGAGACTATTGCTTGTATCATGAATTCCTCCGCCTCCTTTCTTGATGGATGTGCTGCTTGTGCGGCAGCTTGAAAAATCATAATATGTAAGCGTTGACTCTGCTTTCTCTAGTTTTTCGGTATCTTCAATGCAGTATTCCAGCCCCCTTTCACCAATATATCCAACCATTTCTGGTGACAATGCAAAAGGCCAAAACCCACAATGAGAGACTTGTGAATTCATGTTTAAATTTTGAGCAAAGATGAAATTTGAGCCATTCACTGAGCTCATTGCCGACTCATATTTCATGATATCATCCTTTGTAAATTTCATGTCTTCGTAAAATTGTTTCTTTTCCTTGTCATCCATGTCTACCAAGAAACTGAAGTCGTCATATCCCATTTCCTCAAACATCGTCCAAGGTACAGAAATCTTATTTTCTTTCACAAGTAGTTCCAGGCGGTTACAACCATCTCCAGCTACATTACCACTATTCAAGAAATTGCCAGAAGAGTATTTTGCAAACTTAGCGCCGATTGGCTTTGGAAGGATGACCTCTTTCTGAAGCTTTCCATTTACATAAAGTCTTATTTTTGGTCCTCCTAACGCATCCAATTTACTTTCACCAGAACTTCCTTCATCGGGACAATCATAAAGGAAAACCACGACGAACGCTAAACGTTCTGCTGCGAGTTGTTCTGAAGTGATCCCCGCTGTTACCTCTTTGATACCAAACACATTCATTTTGAAGGACGTCTGTGAAAATGATCCATGGAAAAGACCCGGCATTGAAAGTAATGTATTTGCCTTTTTCGCATGCTTTAAAGTCACTGTAAAAGTGCAACCGCTCTGGAGTCCTCTCCACGGCCTTTGATTTCCGCGAAGAAGATGTTTGTTTGCTGCGATCGAGGTGGTTTGAAGTGAAATTGGTGCATGTATTCCTTGATCTCTATGGCGTATTTGAATCATTCCTTCATTCAGAGATTCATAACTACGGTCTCCTTTTCTCCGCTCTCTTTTTTGGGATAATGATGCTGTTTGTGTACCACCTATTGCATTAGTGACGGCAATACCCCCAAAGGCACTAAGCTCCATATCAAACACGAAAGCACGCATCTTATTGGCATCAGGAGGAGCAACAGAGGCTGCAGAATGAGGTCCATCTTTAAGCTTTGCGAGAAAAGGAGTCATTGTATTCGTCTCTAGTGACATTAAGTGTCCACCACCACCACCACCAATTTCTTCTTGTCCTCCTCCTAGCTCTGCAAGGGCCCAAAAGCGGCAGCGACCCCCAAATTCTGGAACCCCCCATTTCGAGTCGGTCGGTGTATCACCCGGAACTATACGAAGATGACCACGCATTTCGGGGAAAATTCGATGATAGTCCTCTTCCTTACAGAAGAATGACTCTTGGATTTGATACTCAACAGTGTTAGGTTTTGGAACAGTAAATGCATAGAACTGTGCATGAGGTGTGTCTCCTTTGCCAGAATTTTGAATTTTGTCGAATCCCTGAGGTACAACCACGTAGTAATACCCATCTGTTGAGCGATTCGTTGTTTTCCTTCGAAATATATTGAAAAGGCCCAGATCCTTCTCATGTGGAGCAAACTTACGTCCACAAAGATACGCAGCAGAAGGGAATGGAGGTTTTGTACATCCCGAATATTGATTCCATTCTAAAGGCAATGACTGCTTTCGTGCTGCAGGGCCAGAAGTGATCCATGTCGTGTAATAACCACAAGATACAGAGTTGATAGAACCGGTAGTCCCATATGAAGCTGGGAATTCATATGGGGAACCTCTGCGCTGCTGGGATGACATGAATAATCCAGAATAGAATAACTTGTTATCCGTTGTAAGAAGAATACAATGTGTATAGCTGGCAGCAAACCAAACAACTGCAGTATTTCTAAACATAATTTTATTAGGTCTTTGATAAACTCTGTAACTGGTTGACCCTCTGCACAGTTCTCCATAATTGCATGTTCCCCAAGAAAACATTTCCCCCTTCGCATTCAGTGCCCAACACCCGTAATCAGCACATTCAATAAGAACAAACTTAGTATTACCATTCTCGCTGATGGTGAGTTTTAGAGGTTGTCGAGTAGATCGAGAATGTCCACTGTTGTTAGAATTACCCCAAGAGTACAACTCTCCAGTTTCTGTTAGCCCACACCCACAATTTTCACCAATTCTCACCTGAACAAACTTTCCTTCCTCAAATGTTGATTTCTCTGGAGTTAATATATTGGATCCTCTACCACACCCTGGTAATTCATAGTTGGATGACCTTCCAAATCCATAAAGTCCCTCTTCGCACTGAACCACAGAAGAATATGCTCCACATGCTATGAAATCAATTTTCTTACTACTGAATGATTTAATTTCAAGTGGAATAGTATTGGTGGAAACAACTCTTCCTTGTCCTAGTTGTCCATAACTATTTTGACCAAATCCGAAAACTCTGCCAGATACCGTAAGTACCAAGGTATGATTTTTCCCTACCGCAACCATTTTAACTTTTTCAGATTGAAGCCCACCGAGAGTGACTCTCTTGGCTATATTAGCCACCATAGAATTCCCATGACCACAATTACCATAACTTCCACTCCCACACATGTACAATTCACCAGCTTCTGTTACAAAACCGCTGTGGCGATAATAGGATGCTATTTGCTTGATTTTCTTCACAGTCTCATTTCCACCAAAAATATGAGTCCAGTCATGATTAATGCGGTTAGGAGCCCCCCCATCTGCATACGGGCTGCTTCCAAAGATCTTTCTAGTCTTGCTAAAAAGGGTGTTGCCACTAGACGAGGATATGGTATCCTTAGGAGGAGATTCTGATGACTTTACGTCATCATCCTTGCTGTTATCCTTGCTGTCTTTTCCGGGCGACCGATACATGTCTAATTCAAGAGTTCTGGAAATGACATTTTCAAATCGAATAGGAGTTTGTTGTTTATTATTTTCTACTGATGTTGCTAACGGAAGCTTCGGTAACGGTTTAATGGCTGATGTAACTAATGTTTCTGCCAAATCGGGATATTTATGTACTAGTTCTTCCAATAGGACCCTGCGAGATAGTAACATTGACATTGCTTTCATTGCCATCCGTTGTAGACGCAATGCAAGTTGTCCGATGTCGCCGTTATTTGAAGAGGGAGAGGAAGGCCATGTTGCAATCTTGGAAAGATATTCAACATAAGACTTCTGCTCCAATAGCTTATGATACGACAGATGGTGAGATACGACCGAAATTCGCGATAAATCATGAATTTTAACAATTTCATCTCCATCGAGTATTACTTCAACCACCTTAATATTGCTACCGTTGCTACTATCGTTTGATGGTTGTTTAGTATCGAGTTCTTTGATCTTAGATTCATAAGGCGTAATAATATTAAGCACGGTTCCTTCTTGAGAGTGAGCTCCATCCCCTTGTTCTTCGAATGGTGTTGAAGAGGAGGAGGAGGAGGAGGAGGAGGAGGAGGAAGAAACTTTCACAGTAGCACCTTCACGGATCGGCTCCTCTTCACCCCCCAGTACCGACAAACCACTCATTAGTAAAGACGCAATCCGTTTTACGTCCTTCGTGTTGTCGCTTTTACTGCTAGAAATATCTTTGAGCGGTGTTCCACTAAGTATTTTTCTTACGATTTCTTTGGATCTAAGAGGCATAAAACAGTCGAGGAGCACACCATTTGAAAGGTCTCTCCATCGATCCGCAACAGTTTCCGCCTGAGATACAAAACCCTGCAAACCACCAGCCAGAAGAGTCTGAAATAAGCGAATACGTTCCCATGAAGATCCGTTCCCTGCAGATGGGAAAAGGCGATCAAATTCCCATTGTGAAATGGCACCCTGATCATCAACTGATCTTACTGCTGATGCTGCTGCCTTGTTGTCGTCGTCTAGGAGAGGATGCTTGATGGCCTCTAGGAGCCGAGTGAGGAAAACAGTCGCGGGAGGATTTAGATTAGGGTTATTTTTCGGACTGACTACGGGTAAGATGAGCGATAGCAAGCGGCAAGACAGCATTGTCATTACGAATTCGGAGCCTTTGCAGGCATTGCTCTTTAACGCAATATTCATAAGTAAATTAGGCAATTTTGCAGACGATCCGAGTGATTTTATCACCAGTGGAGAGCGTTTAGCCGACCTAAGCATTACCCATAAATATTGGTTAATATACATTGTAATTTCTGGAGCAGATGGGAAGTATTTTCTTCTTAGTAATGGTGCCCCAAGACCATAGAGCTGCGAGTCGTGTGTGTACCAAGCCACAGAAGCTTCGTTGACATGTGTGTAGTATGCAGAATCTTCCCACCACGCCTTCTCTTCTGCCTTTGTAGTCCATTTAAACTTCTCACCACCATCTGCACCAATAGCATCTGCCAAGGTTGGATACAGCATTCCAAACAACTCGAATCCAGAAAGACACACTTGCCATGTATTCGATGAATTCTTCTGTGTGATTCTTACTCTAAATTTGGAGAATCCAGGTACAACCTCTGTGCCAGGACGAATCGTAAAGACACCTAAACATCCTACTCCATTGTGCATAGTTTGTTTGGCGTCTAATGACTGTACTTCATCAAGAAGTATCCAACGATCTGACAATCGCGTCTTCCCTTCAAGTACCCATCCATTGAGATAGTGCGAGTCAACCCCATGATGCCTTAAGACGTAGTGAGTGGGTTGAATTATCTTCGCCCCAAAATCAAAAGTAACAAATACTTCTTCTGAGGAAGCAGGTATAAATTGTTCGTCAGCAGGTGTAGTTGGAATCATGTCTTCTTCTACCCCATTATCTCCTTCTGACTCTCCTCCTCCTAATGAGGCTGCTGCAGAGAAACAAGCGGGAGCATCACCGTTGTTCGTAGGATTTGACACACACAAGTAAGCTGGGTAGTTAGGATCGGGATGAGAATGTGTAACAATGATACTTTTGTTGTCGCCTTTCGCAGGGTTGTCATAATGTCCTGCTGGAGCACCTCCACCAAGATAATTAATGACGCCAATGGGAGAAGAATTCAATCTTTTCCAAGAGGAAGAATATGGAAAATCAATACCCCCACGAGAACGTACATGAGATTTTGACCGTTTTAAATTAGGAAGCTGTTGAGGAAGATTTGAAGTACCACCGTCACTTCCACCGCCAAAAAGGAGGTTTGTGAGCTTGCTAGCTATGGATCCTGAAAATAAAAGGTACGGTGTTAGTGATAACTTAATTAGTACAACATAAGAATATGCAATCAAATATTATGTTTACTAAAGAATTATCATAAAAGTAGTAACAATACTTACCAATATGTGGAAAAGGCGATGAGGTACGTTGTGTTTTGCTGTCTTTATCTTTTTTTTCTTTATCATTTCCTTTTCTCTCCTCCTCCTCCTCCTCCTTTGTTCGCCTAACAACGGTAATTGCCTTTTCAGCATACTGCAATGCAGAATAAAGAGTCTCTGTTTGCCGACAAACTTCGCCTAAAAGCAGCGAAATTAGCATGAACGAGGGTTTCCGTAGGTGTCGTGGTGTTGCTGCAATAGCAGTGGTATTATGAGTGCCAACATTGCTAACGGCACTATCCGAACATGCATACAACAAGACTCGGAAAAGCATCCATGCTCCATATCGTAGCTTTACACTGTGATTTTCGCCCTGGATAGACGCTGACAATGCCTCTCTTAATGCTATGAGTTCCTTGTCCTGTGTGCCGTACAGATCCCATAACGCACTAGATTCCGAACATGGAAAAGCTATAAGGGGCTTCAGCCAATTAGCGACGTCAATTTCCATCAATTTCTGCCAGTCATCATTTGATTTAAATTCGATATTGAGAAGAGAAAGCATCTCTATCTTGGACCCTTCATCCATGGACCACCTGTTATTGCTTTCCCCAGTCGTCGTCATCAGCTGCTTCAGAATCCCGAAATAAGCATGCCTTAAAGCGCTGACTCTCTCTGGTCCTACAGCCTCACAATCAGATAAGAAGTGTGTTGGTCTTGTCCTCTTTGCCAATTCAGTGCTGCTCTCTGTGTTGCGCCCCACGCTGCTCTCTCCAAATGCGGATGCAATTTCTCTTAGTGCAAGAGATAGCATAGATTCACTCTTATTTGGTGCTGCTGATGTTTGCTTTGATGAACGTTTGTGTGATATCGTGACAGAATCTCCACGGTAGTATGTTGTAACGGCTGGACGAATACGGTCTCCCTTCGGAAAACAAGTGAATGCTTCTTTGAAATCGACACCATTTTTCTTGAAAGAGACCGTTTTCTTCTTCAGGTCAATGGCCATTGTTATCGTATCCCCAGTTTTAAATCTTGTTTCCTCCTTGCCATCATACGCGGCCTTGTTCCAGAATTGAACTGGAGTTCTAGTCGCATATAACCTAGTTCTACCAGTAGCCCCACCAGTTGTATACCCCATTGAGAATTCATTTGCACCACAATACTGCCCAGTTTTATTAAAGTTAGTGCCCCATTTATCTGAAATTATACCGAGGAAAATCCAACAGGTGGAACTATTTTGGGTGATTTTAAAGTCAAACTCCTCAATGCCAGATCCATTTTTGGCGTCCATCCAGTAGTCGGCTGCAGCTGTTACAAAACTAGTTGAACTAGATATGTGTTCTACGGTAGTTCTTTCCTTGACCAACTTTTGGTATGTAATGTGGTAGTGGCCCTCATGAAATTGTAGAGATTTCTTCTTCTGGTGAGTGTCATCTTGTGCAGCACCATTTTTGTTTGCATAAGACACTCCTGATTGTAAATCCTTGAGAACACTGACGATGTCGTTGAATTTCCTCAACCCTTCCATACGCAGCAATCCACGCCATAGTTGGGACATTAAAGACCCTTCGATCGTAGCAATGGGAAACGCATTATTTTCGGCTTTTATCATGGCAATGATTTCGTTGATAATTTCCCTTTTTGGATCCTCAGATTGGGTCGTTGCTGTCTTTTGGAAATGTAGCAATTTTTTGAAAACACTAATAGAACGAATAGTATTTTTCAGCAAACGAAGAATAATTTTCGCCTTGTGCCATTTTGAGTTTGGCTTAAGAGTAGTAATTGTGCGCTTGAGATTCGGTCTAATCTTAGGTAAATGCGGGATTGCATTCTTCTCCTCTGTAGTAGTAGTTGCCATAGGCTTTAATTGAAACTTTTGTTCTTTGTCTTCTACATCATGCATACTTTGCCTTACTGGTACAAATTTGGCAATGAGTTGAAGGCGAGCGAGTGCTCTTTCTTTGAAACGAAGGACTCCAGAATCACCTTGATTTCCTCGTAGATTACGTATGTAAACTCCTATTTTGATAGATTCACTAAGAACCTCATCAAGCTCCTCTAAAACAGAAGGAGGGACACCCTCTACAATACTATTCTCACTGTTCTTTCCGGATTGCATCGCTTTGTAGATAAACTGGGAAATCTTTATGTGCCTCAAAATGCATGATGTTACGCCATAAACCACGGGCATTGCCGATTCCTTAATGCTTCGAGAGATCATACGAAGTCCTCTCTTGAAACCCTTTGATATCGTCTTTGCTTCTGTCCAAAATCGCATACCCAAATCGCCTTTTCCAGTTGCAATTTGCTCATGAAAATTTTTAATCATCATTGCTTCTGATGACAACTTCGAATCATCACCCGTTCCGCTATATATGAAAGATGCCGACTCCTCGGAAAGTATCTAGTCAAGAAAGGAGCATAGATTGATGTTTTTATTATCAGATGTTTGTATAGTTGCCAACAGTATTAGTGGTTAGCACTTCAAGTATAGATTTCAGCAGAATATTCAATCACTTCATTGTTCTCATCGTAAAAATAAAGAAATAACGAAGCAAAGCAGAGTGGTGCCGATAATAATCATGTTGAAACAAATGCACCAGATAATGAGCATCTAATTATTTATACCCTCTTTTTTCTTCAAGTTGAAGAATACGAGAAATTGAGGCATTATTATTATTACTAAATCAGTATACACATCATGTATGAAGAAGAAGAAGAAGAAGAAGAAGAAGAAGAAGAAGAAAAAACCTTATCCCTCCATAATGCAGTAATGGCCTTTGGTCCTGGAATGATTTGAGTAGTTGCTACATATGAGGAGGAGGAGGAGGAGGAGGACGGACAGCCCAACCTGCTCATTCGATAGAAGAAACAACCAACCATAAATAAACAAACAATTAACCAAATGATTACTGATTTCTGGATGGGGGAAATTGTGTTTGTTTGTTGTCGTCTTCATAACAACAACAACCTCAACAACTAGTATTACAAGAGATAGATAGAGATAGAGAGAGAGAGAGAGAGAGAGAGAGAGAGAAGATGACGATGATGATACTACCCATCAGTAAAACCGCCTCGGAAAATAATAGACGAAATCCATCGTGCAGGTGCATTATTCTCTTCCTCCTGTGATAAAGAATTAATATATCAACTCGATGTTAATGTTAGTTACCACTGCAAACATTTTGATCATGCACTGCTACTACTGCTGCTGCTGCTGCTGCTACAATTACTTTTTTATTATTCTTATTCTCAGCAATAGGGAAGTAATTAGTGGAGAACATACAAACAAGATCTCCTGCCTCTTCCTCGCAACAAACACCAATTCAGGACAGCGACAACGAACGAACGACAACAAACAACCGTTATCTCTGTAGAGTGTACTAGTAGCCCTCCCAATTTACCGGCAGCACGTGCAATTAATGGAAATAGTTTCTTTAGAATAACAACAATTATTATTTGATAATAAGTAGGATGATGATGATTATGATGATGATGATGATGGACGATAATGATGACAACGCGAGTGAATAATTGCTGCTAAATAAATAGAATCTGGCAGAGCAATACATATTGTGCATATAATGGATGATTCTGCTGCTACTACAAACTCTGTGAGCCATTCAAAAATACCTTCCACAGAATATAATATATATTTATTATATATATATATATATATATATATATATATATATATATATACATAAATATATAGATCATCCCCACTGTTTTCGATGGTTTCATTTTATGCTTGATTTATCTTACAACGTTGATAATAACTCCCCCCGCAAATAACATTACTACCCCCCCCCCCCCCTTTTTCTTCCCCCCCCCCCCCCCTCCCATTCACAGATGTAAACTTTATCGCCATAATTACCACAATTACTCCTCCTCCTCCTCCTCCTCCTCCTCCTCCTAGTACTACTACTCTCGATGTTGTTATTATTATTCTCTGTTTGTGTTACCTTTACCATCCAGAGTACCTTGTTCTCCGGTTGTATCTTGACAAATTTAAGATCTTCGAAAGTCGCTGCACAATCGCAATCGGAATAAGAAGGTGTACTACCACGAATAAGACCCCCTAATATTCCTTTATTCTTTGGACGTATCTTCGCAACAATATCGAGAGCCTTCTCACCTATTATTTTTATAAATTCAGGATACTAGTTACTATTAGTTACTACTACTACTACTACTACTACTACTACTACTAAATGTTTTATTTCTTATTCGTTCGATAGCAGTAGTAGTAGTAGTAGTAGTAGTAGTAGTAGTGGATCTACTATAGGTGGTGTTTGTGTGTCTGTCAGTAGCAGTAAGCTGCAGCACAGCAGCACTTAATATCATCACTATTATCATTATTATTATATCAAAATACATATGATCTCTACTACGGATCTTCATTCTTCCAATCAACGATAAACAACCCTAATACTACTACTACTACTACTACTACTACTACTACTAAGAGGCAGAGTGCTACCCACCATTGATATGACAATCGATTAGGATTTTCTTGTTGATGGTCTTGGATGATGGTGACTTAAGGACTGATAGAGTCTTTCTCTCTCCACTTCCATTGGTTGCTGCAGTACCCTTACAAATGATCTTGAAATAATCCAACAACAGCAGTAAATCAAAGAAGTAGAGTCGGTACATTAGACAAACACTAAATCAATTGCTACTTGCTCAAAGGCTGTATTAGATACTACAAATATCAAGTGTCATGTAAAAGAAATTGTTTTTCTTCCCTCCCCCCCCCTGTTCTTCAACAAGTTCCTACCTCCAATGTCATCTCACTCTTTTTCCCTTGGCTAATCGTGACAAATCCTAACATTATGATAATATATTTAATCTTGGTGAATAATCAGTCAGTGTGTTTAGAAGGAACCACCAATATTATTTTTTGTGAGCACTATACAGACTCATCATGCAAATATGTATTATGATGTACCAAAAAAGAAGATAATAATAATGGCATTATTATCATTGTTTTATTTCATAATTGCAATGTAGTAGCACAAGTATGCAAGTATGGACCTGCTGCTGTGACTACTAGTTTAATTTAGTGATCATCAAGTTGTAAAAACATCATAAATGGGCATCATAACGATGGGTAGAAGAAGATCAAACAACACTTTTCATTTTCCAAAGAATCAATTCTAATCATTTCATGTGAGCATGGCCAGATGCACCATGGTTGCTCTACCCACTACCCACACACAAAACTACCCTGCAATTTAGTCCCTTTTCGGAATCTCTTCGGTACGTCAAAATGCAAGGAATCTATTCCAGTATCAGGACAGGAGGAAAGATATAGAAATGAATTAGATCATGATCATGGTAGATCGGTAGATAGATCATAGACAATATTCTATGCCAATGTAGCTGCTATCATAAACCATCAACACACAGTCTGTCAGGACAACACATCCAACAACATAGTCGGCATTATCACGAATCTTCTTAGAGGCGCAATCGATGACAATGTAATCGCCACTTGTTCCCCAACCAGATTAATTAATTAATCAATAAATGAGGTATTATTATGATGATGATGATGATGAGATAGTAGTAGTAAGCATTCGATATTGCCTGCTTTTACTCTCGTCTTCATACAATAAACTTCTAATAATTATTTATCATTATCGAGGAGGCCTCAATAGACAAAGTACACGAACTATCTACCACTATAATACTGCTGCTGCATCTGTTAAATTAGAAATTGTTCTTACTATATCAACCTCATACTGCTACTACTACTACTACTACCTGCAGTATCTGCAGCGGTTGGTGTTAGTATGATCTCTTTGCCTGACACCTCCACAGCACTTCCAGAAGCAATCTGAACAAATTATCAGAACTCCGTGATGATGAGCAATGTATTATATATTATTTATTTAATATCACATTTAGTTGAAATGATGTGTTTGATGTGATCTGATTGTACAAGTTGGAAGTATTACTACTACTACTACTACTACTACTACTACTACTGACTCCCTACCCTTCCTTCTTTTTACCAAAACAACACTAATATCAATCTATCTTGTTTATTTTGCTCATTCATTCACTTACTCACTGACCGATATTACTACTACTACTACTTCTACCACTACTACTAGTTCTACTTATGAGTCCTCTTGTAGCTATAACACTAAGATTGTTTTTTTTTTCTACCGAGTTGATAGGCAGAATACCCTCTTCCACACCTACATACAACATCATATTCGATCAGTTAAATACTGGACATCATATACAATCTCCAATTTCTCGATTGATTGATATTTAGTTATTCGAATGAGGATACATTTTACTACTTAATATATTGTTATTTAAAAGATGGGAGGGAATCTTCGTTCAACATCTTAAGTACAACTACTTTGGATTGTTGGGAAAATGGATTGTAGAGGAATTAAAGCATCTGTCGCAGCCTTCAATAGCCCTTGCATTGAAGGAAACAATCGTAGAACCTGCACACCATTAGAAGGATCGTCGTCATTAGTCTTTGTTGATAGAGGCCACTCACCATAAAAATCAACGGTTATGAATAGTAGTAGCAGTAAACAAAATAATATACCCCGATCATATCTTCTCTTCCATCATTATGGTAAAGTAGTCCCGCAAGAATATCGTATAAAACGTGGCCCACGATTGAACGTCTTCACAGATGGAAATGCAATCAAACAAGAAGATATTAAAGCAATGACTGGATGAGTATCGACTAAATGTAATTTCTGTCTTTATATGTATATCATATCTCCCTCTTACTCTTTCCCTAGTATTTTTAGTATATATATATATATATATATATATATATATATATGGTCTACATGAGAGAGAGAGAGAGAGAGAGAGAGAGAGAGAGAGGATCGAATAGAATGTAACCAAAATCCAAAAAATGGATTTTCCATCATCATCATCATCATCCTCATCATCATCATCATCAACACAGTATGTTGGTTGTCGTAGTTACTACTACTACTACTACTACTACTACTACTACAACTTCCACAAGCGATATTTTCTTTTTCACTGTTTGGGCTCTGCTGTCAATTCGTTTGAATGCACATTCTTCTATATTGTAATATCATCATTCTCTCTACTGCTGCATATAACACACACACACACACACACACACACACATATATATATATATATATATATATATATATATATTATCCATGCAGCAAATATGCTTGGACCGAATGTAAGCTCCTATCAATTTTGCAGCTTTTAACTTGGAGTCATTCACACCCTGCTGCTGCTGCTGCTGCTCTATGTGTGCTAGTTTTTCCCCAGCGGCCCTTAAGATTAATGCAGAGTTCTTGAACACTGCTTTGGCAACTTCTGCTAGCACGGAATCATAAATCTTGAGCTTTTTCTTTGCAAATCGAACCTTTAAAGAAGAGAGGAGGAAAATCGATGTAGTAAGTAAGCTATTACAACGTGTAAGTAGGATATATAGGTAATAATGGTGAAAAGTAGTCATAGTAGTTACATGCTGTGTATCATTGTGATATATATATATATATATATATATATATATATACAGAACTACTACTATTACTCAATGTGATATTATATTTATATATCTATGACTGTATATATTCCGTATCATCGCCTTAACTAAGTAATAGTCGTTGTTGTATTCAATACTCTTGATGACGACTTCTCGTTGTATGTTAAAATATTAATTGGTGATGATGACAAAAAGGAGTAATTATGTATGTAATATCACCGAGTATGATCCAAGAGGACGCGAGTAACAACGCTGAATTTCTACCTATATTATTTCCATGAATCATGATGATAAGAGATTCATTTCCATGAATCATGATAATAAGAGATTTATTGCGTATTATCGGAAAGGGGAAGTAGTAGTAGTAGTAGTAGTAGGTAGCAGTAGTATTAGGTTTGTAGTAATGTTACAACTCTTTCCCCCCTCCTCTTCTTCTTCATCTTCTTCTACTGATACTGACTGATACTGATACTGATACTGATACTGCTGCTGCTGTTTAATTCTAGATGATGATGATGATGATGATGATGATAATTATGATTATGATGATGATGGTGATTATACGTTTTATTATTATTATTATTATTATCATCGATTATTGTATGATTACTATCATGATCATTATTATTAACTACCATGGTAGTAGCAGTGCCAAGTTTCACAGCAAACTTAATAACCTGCATCATAATGTAGCCAAGTTCGTTCGATAATAATCATCACACCAGAGGAAAAGAAGAGGGTGATAGAGGAGGGGAAATAACGAAGAAGGAGGAAGAGGAGGAGGAGGTATTATGTGGTGAGTGTATTGATGATTATCTTTTATATATTACTGCTATTATATATTATTACCGATCCCTTTTTGTCATATACAACCAGAGGTGATGTAGCCAAAATATCACCTTTTTTTCCAATGACAGAGTGAGTTAGTATCAACATCAAGTGATAAATAATCATCATCATGATCATCATCGTCGATGATATTTGTTTTTCGATCTTGTATCTTCGGTCGGTCAATGATACTATTAAACGTGATAGATATTATACTACTACTATTGTCTACACATCATTCCTTCTGAATGATATCCATCATCTTCCTCCTCCTCACTATATCAATCAATAACTCACCTTCTTCGTTGAGCAACGACACGCTAGCTGCAAGATTGCTGCTTTTGCTGTCGCCATGGTTGTTGTTGTCGTTGTTATTCTTCACCGATATCAACGTACTCACAATGCGGTTAGAACTAGAAGAAGGATTTTCCTAGATGCAAATGAGAGTTATGATGTAGTAGTAGTAGCAGCAGCAGCAGCAGCAGCAGCTTTATCTGTTGTTGGGTATCACTAACGTGTTAGCAGAGCACCTTTTGTTCCGATGTTTTCAAGTCATCATCTTTTACATCGTGATGATTATCATCATCATCATTAGCTGATGACGACGACGAGAACCATATGCCTGATCCTTTGCCATCGTCGCTGCTTACAATACCTGGTAGCATGCACGTATAAAAATGAAAATTGTAATAATCTAAATTTGGACATTACAGTTTATTATCTTTAACAAAGGAATCTATATGTAGATTAACGTAGTTCTCTTTTTCTATATCTCTGTAGTGTCGTCTCGGTGTTTACATCTCTCTCTCTCTCTCTCTCTCTCTCTCTCTCTCCCTCAAGTAATATACTGTTATCATGTATTTCTCTCCTAGCGTAATGTTTATGTCTGTATGTCAGCACTACTTTTTACCACTACTACTACTACCGAGGTAAGGAGAACCAACTCGTCCTCTACTACCACCAGCATCTTCACCACTGATGATAACATCAACAACGTATTCCAACCCTGCAGATAGCGCCTGAATAGTGGTGGTGAGAGCAGCAACCACAACGATGACAACGATGACAACAACGACGAATAATTAGATGGCATTCGAGTAGTGTGACCCAACGACAACAACAACGCCAACAACGATGAATCTTAATGAGAGAGACAAGACTCATAATTATACACGGTTGGTAGAAATTTAGGCAGCACAAAATCATGTTCAACACACACACACACACACACACACACACACACACAGTGTGTGAACAAAGGGGAGGGAGGGAGAGAGTGAGAGAGAGTGAGAGAGAGAGAGACTGGTTATTATTTATTAGTATTATTACTGATTTGTAGAATGTATCTCTGTATTATTATTATGATTTGTAAGTACCATATCTGAAACCAGGATAGTATTTTCTTTTCCCCGACCTCCAAAGGCTCGTTTTCGATCCTTATCTAAACAAAAACAAATACGTCAAAAGTGGTCACCTACTACTACTACTACTACTACTACTGTTACTACGACTACTACTACTAAATAGGGGTGATGAACATAGCACAAACATCTTCAAGTACTATTTCTAATCCATTGTTTAAAAAGCAGTATCATGGTAGGAATCGTCGTGATATTTATTCACACACATTCACCATTACTTGCATATAAACACCACACCACACAAATTATAACTGAGATAATGTCACAATTACTGTAAGTACTAGTACTACTACAAACTTATTATCTATTACCTAGAATGTCCCCTTTGTTTTCGATATCTTTAAATCGTAACTGTTTTTAGTAGTAAACAACAACAACGGCATTATGTTATTTATTAACAACTGCAGCATATCAAAATGAAACAGTAGTAACACGTTATATTGGATGGGAATTCCTCCTGATGGTTATCATCACTCTCCTAAATCCTCCTCCTCCTCCTCCTCCTCCACCTTTTGTTCTTTCTTCTTCTTTACAGTGTGTAGCATCATTCTTTTGTTCTTTCTCTTCTTTCTCGTGCATCATCATCATCATCATCATCATCATCATCATCCTTCCTACATCAAGATGATTCGAGTTGTTTCCTTGGATCTTTTCTTCCATTGCATAAGCTTGAGCAAGGGCGAGGGACCTTTTAAACACAGACGACGATACCCATCAGCAGTAGCCAGCAACAATGAGAACATCGACCAACAATTTGTGAAACAAATCAAAAACAACAAAATTCAAATAAAATTGTTTGTACTGACTAGCTACTATGGCCTTGAGGATTAGAATGTAACAAATATGATACACCACACACCCATTCCCGCAACAATCACAACAATCACAACTACACACAACAACATCAACTTGTAGTACATAAATACAAAATAGAAACGATGAAACATAGCAATTTTGATTATATGACGAATTAAAATGCTGCTAACATCTATATCTATATCCATCTTCGTGGAATAATGATGATGATGATGATGATGAAGAAGATGTAATTCTAGTGTTACCACCACCACCGCCACCACGTACTACTCTTATTACCAAGAATGCCGACGGGAGATAAGATGCCTGAGAGAGGAGGAGAAGTGAGTGGTGCCGTTGTCGGTGCATCATCGATGATGCCAGTACTATGAAGCAGCTATGATGATGAACAACGTCTCTACTACTCTACTTCTTACTACCACTACAATATTTTCAAGATAAGCTTGGAGGAAGAATACCCACCCCAGAAGTGATCAAAGTGTACGTGTGTGTGTGTGTGAGGGGGGGGGGGGTAAGAGAGAGAGAGAGAGAGAGAGAGAGAGAGAGAGGAGAGAACTTCTTTTTACTACTACCTCACAAAATTGAGCAAAGTGAGATGTTGCTTTGTCAAACCCACTATCATTTATGATTTCATAGCAAGGAGGAGGAAGAAGAACAAATCTCAAGACCACAAACTCAAATCAATCGATGAGTAGATATTGCAAGGATATTTGCTTCTCTCAAATTATCCACAAACGAGGTAAATATCAATACAACATCGTTTTCTTCTTCTTCCTCCTCATCATCAACCAACAGTTTTCATCATAACTATCTTACTCTGCTGCTGCTGTCCCTTCTTCGCTTGTTCATTCTTTTGATCATTAGTAAGTACTGCTACTGTATCTTGTTCAATATCGTGCAGTTCTACTGTTGCGGATGCTTTTACAAGATCCTGAAATATGTAATATATCAATTGTATTGTAAACACAACATCATCATCATTATCATCTTCTCTCCATTACCGCAAAAGAAATGGACCTACTACTACTACTACTACTACTACTACTACTACTCTGTGACCATCATCATCATCATCATCAATTAGGACAAAATATAATTTCTAACAACCACTAGGAATCCTGGGAATCTTTCAACAAACCCTCCCTGTAAAGTAAAGTACAAAGAGTAAGTTTCACGATCAACGACGACTGCATTTATTATAATAACTGACTGAATAAGTTTTAAATAACTCTCAATGTGTGTGGTGTATATATTCCTACTATCTATTATGTGTAATCGACAACACAACTGCTACTTCTAGTACCGATTTTGAGCTGACAGTCATTTCTAACTCATCACAAGCCTTATATCCAATCTTAAAATCTGAAAATCGTTCCACCTGACAGGTTATATTATGATCAGATAATCCACAACAAACGATAACCATAACAAATAATACTAATAAATAATAATAACAATAAAAAGATTGCTGCTGTCGTATCTGTAGATATCGTTGAAGGAACAACGGTGTTGGAGATAGCTACGCAATTAAAATAAGCATTGGATATACTACATATACTCAATATATATATCAATCATTCAATATACCATGTTGCCAAGAGCTTCAAGCTCGACTTGCGTGACGTCCTTTTATACGATAGAGTTTGGTTATACTTTAGTGTGAGGCAGCATAACAATCAAATAGCTACTACATACAATCTAATAGTAAAGGAAGAATCTGATGGCTCTAACAAGTAACAATTATCGTGGGGAAATACTACGACAATAAGGCGCATTTGTTGGAGAAAGAGAGCAAGAAATAGTTGGCAACCTCCTTAGATTTCATTTGCTTCATGAAGATTATCTGGTCAGAAACTATTGGGTGATAGAAAGTGTTAATACCAGGATATAATAATGATCCTGCTACTAGTATATTCAAGTGCTGTGTGTTTGAGACTTGGTGAAGAAGCTAGTTTTCTCCAAAACAATCACTACTCATACTCCTACCGCAGCAGCAGCAAAAACAAGAACAAGAACAAGAACAAGAACAAGAACAAGAACTACTACTACTACTACTACTACTACTACTATTACTACTACCCGAGGTTGCAATAAGATCGATAGTCTTTCCCAGGGCGAAAGAAGCTGAAAGAACCTGTTTGTCATTGTAATCATTAGCAAGTTATGGTAATGATGATGATAGCGAAAGTGATGATGATGATGAGAATAAATCATGAACAACCCGCATCACCATCATCATCATCATCATCATCATCATCCGTTTGTTGTTGAATAATATTCATAATAACTACCAAGGTATTCTTTGCCATTTTGCGTTGTTTCTCTGGAACGCTCTGCATAAATATTTAACTATTAGTCATTACCAAACATTATACATATATTGCCAATTATTACGACTACGAAGATTCGCTATCAACGTGTATATATATAATATATATTACTCTCCCTAGCTAGTACCTTTCTATTCACCAGGCCAGAGCGGACCGTTTTAGTCAATATTTCTGTCACTTTTCTGGTTATCTAAAAGATAATTTAAAAAATGAATAATATACATAACGTACATCGACGGCGTGGTGAGTGCAGGCAACAGAATGGGAGAGCAAGAATAATAGATGGATGGAGAACATAATCGGTAGGAGATAGTTTTGGATTAAAGACCCGCATGTTGTTTATTATTGTTATCATTAATTGCTATTATTATTTATTATTATTATTATCCACAGTTTTCTTCATCATCATAATCATCACCATAATCATCATCAATACTTTCCTCCTTCTTCTTCATAATCATCATCATCATCATCATCACCCCTGCTTCTAGCGAAAACTGAGACTTTGGGAGCTCTGCAAGAGATGCCTGATAATAACATAATAATAATAATAATAATAATAATAATAATGGGTATCATAATACTAATATGATGATGATGATGATGATGATGATGAAGATGATGATATTGCTTTCTCTCTCATCATGTATTTGTGTCTTATTCTTCCCACCAAGCAATCCTACATCCTCTCCTTCCTTCTTCTTCTTCCAATTAAATCATGATCATCATCAACAACAAATGTTATTGTAGTTATTATTATTATTATTATTATCATTATTATGATTACTACCTGTTGCATATGTAGCGCCATAAGGCGCATGATGCTGGAGGCCATGATTGTTCTAATGAAAAGTAGAAGAATATAAATAACTATGCGTGCCGTCAGTCGTCAAATAAATGATATAATGTGAAAGCTGATTGTGGCCATGGTTTTTAGTATACAACGAAAACTAGAACAAATTTATTGCCCATATTCAACGCTGCATGTAGTAATTGCCGTAGTATAGTAGCAGTGGTATTAGTCGCTGTCGTGACAGAGATAAGAACGTAAAATTATCGAATAATGGGGGGGGGGGTGGGCGTTACAACAAGATGAAAACGTCACCTAAATCATGATCATTATCAAGATTGGGGGAATTATATAAAAAAACATATAAATTGTATGTTTCTTTTTATCATAATTTTAATAATAACATTGGGATGAAGCTTTCAGCATCCTTCTGGGTGGTGACTACACTGCTATCGTCTCCCTCTTTCTCTTCTTTCTCTTCCTTGATTTCTTTTGTTTTTTTTTCATCCTTGCTGCTGCTGCCGTCAAAATACAGCTGTAGCAAATGATCCAAAACTGTCACCATCAAAGAGACGGATTCCTGGGGATGGAGTGAAGAAGAAGAAGACCGTCAGGCGAAGAAAGCAATACCAAAGATATACAATGATGATAATGATGATGAAATAAGTGCAGTTGATATTATCACCATGGGATGGATCATCCGATTAGGAGAAGTGTGTGTGTGTGTGTGTGTGTGTGTGTGTTTAATCTAGTTATTTACTATATCGTTATACTACTTCTACTTACTGCTGCTTGTGGTTGTGGGAGCAGAGAGCAGCGGGAGCATGCATTATTATTATTATTATTATTATTGTTTATTATTATTGCTATTATTATTATTGTAGTTGTTATTAGCAGCAGCAGCAAATGAGTAAATTGTTGTTATTTTACAAAAGGGTTGCTACTTACTTACTTACTTACTTACTTACCGAAGTCACATCATATGTTAAAGGAGAATGCAGCACCGCCTGGTGATCGATTATAGTACCAACAACAAGACATTAATTATTAAATGTAAGAAAGAGGATATCATCATTGTGCTTTCATCGCTATTCTCCTCCTCTCTTTATTTTCTTTTGTTTTCTTTCTCTTCTCTTCTTCTTCTTCTTCTTCTTCTTCTTCTTCTTCCTCGCCGTACCCCTCCCACTTCTTGCTTGGCATTATCCTTTTGATCCAAAGCTATCTTCAACTCCTTCGATAATTTAATTCGGAATTTCTTTGCTGCCCAGTGGGAGACCTTAATTCAGTAATAATAGCACCATACATATTAGTAATAAAAGAAAAGGAAGAAGAAGAAGAAGAAGAAGATTAAGGACAGCAGTATTCCATTGCTGTTTGAATTTAATAATGCTAGCAGTCAGTTGTAAATATTTCACGGAGGGAGGGAGGATGGGAGGGAGGGGAGAGTTTAACCAAAACATTAACCGTATAATACACAACAACAACGGTTCTCATGAGAAGAATATTGCTATTATTATCAGTACTTGATTCATTTCTTCATCGGTTAAGGCCCGATTATAAGTCAAAAGCAGGCCAATGTGCTAATAATTTCAATCAATGTACAAACAAAACAAAGATGATTCATAGAACTTGATGTAAATCGATCTCACTTAACTCCTACCACCATCACCATCAGGAGTAGCAGCATGAGCAAGAGGAGGAGGAGAAGTAAGAGCAGGAGGATCTTCTCACCATTTGTTTCCCTCATCATCACAATCATCACCATCATCATCATCATCATCATCATCAACAACATACGACAACAAATTTGGCACTACTACTACTACTAGTAGTATTATTAGTATTAGTATTAGTAGTAGTAGAGCAACCATCATCAGAAAACAATGGGTGGGTGAGTGAGTGAGTGATTGCGTTCCAATTACTACTACTACTACTACTACTACTACTACTACTACCGCGAAAGAGTATTCGCTCGAGTATATTCCTCCGTGGTTGAATGCTAGCCTTCCAGGAGTATCATGAGTGCTCGTCTACATACAACACGAGCAACATACGACATTACGATTTTATGTAAATGGCATTCATATATCAATATATATATATATATATATATATATATATATTATATCAAGTATCTAGAAAAAGAATGAAACAATGAGTATTCAATGCAATATACTAGTCCTGCCTACTCCTTTCTATTCCCTCTTCTTCCTTCTTCTTCTTCCTCTTCTTCTTCTTCCTGTTTCTATTTGATGACTAACTGACCTCTGGTGCAGCAAACTGTGCCTTAGTTTGTCCATTCAGCTGGTAGATAATATTTCCCTAAAGTAACAATAACAATCATATTGTAGTAGTAGTAGTAGTAGTAGTAGTAGTAGTGTGAACTAAAGCTAATGAAATGCACAACAACGTTAGGAGGCGCTCTTGCATGTGGTCAGAAAGCTATAGTAGTTTTATCAACTATTACTAATAATTCTAGTTGCTAGATGGAGGGGTGTACGTGTGTGAAAGATGATGCTACTAACTAACTAATCTGCCGACGGTGATAACGACGATTGATGATGATGATGATGATGATGACATTGATGTAGTGAAAGAAATGACGATAATGACGATGTAGTAGTAGTAGTCTAGTTACCCCTGTTCCTTGTCCTCTTGCCACGCTAAGATCCCATTGCCCAGGGGTCGGACGTGATTGGTAGCTGGTATAGGTACCGCTGGACTTCGCTAAGAATGATTTGTTTTAATAATTATTATTACCACTGCTGCTACTACTACTATTACTATTACTACTATCCTATTACTACTATCCTATCAAATTAGTATTTCTTCTTCTTCCTTTTCAAGGATTAGAGCCACCATTAGCTCAAGTTGGCAGTAATGTAGCCTTCTATCTTACCCATGATTTATTTATTTTCTTCTAATTTACGATAATACACAAAGCTGCTGCTGCCCTTCTATGATCGATGGCTATACCATGAAACCATATGCAATAACAGAAGAAGTAGAAGAAAAGGAAAAAATATGCAGCACTTCCTTCTTTAGATATGGGAGAAACAAACAATATGTAATGCATAATCATTTTCAATAGAAATCATAGAGGAGGAGCCGTTTCATAATACTACTACTATTAGCACTAAAAATAGTAGTATTACAAAAAAGGTTTGCGTAGTTGTATCCATTCCACTTTCCTAGACTCCAATTACGATCTCGCTGTAACATTATTATTATTATTATTATTATTATTATTATGATTATAATAGGGTTGCGTAAAGTGATAGGGTTAGGTAGTTGGTAGTAGGAGGAGGAGAAGAAGAAGATATCATGTAAATGATGCAAGTAAGAACAACCGCAACTAAGTAGTAGTAGTAGTAGTAGTAGTAGTAGTAACAGTAGTAGTAAGGACGACACCGCAACTAGCAGCGGCAGCAGCAGCAGCAGTTGTACCGATTGTAATGTCCTCCGGCAATTGGCGGTTCCACTATATCTGAAGAATAACAACATCATCATGTGTCACCATGATCATCATCATCATCTTATGTATTCTTCGTATGCGTCGTAGATATCAGCAGCATATATATATATATATATATATATATATATATTATTTTCCTCCTCCTCTCTTTATTCTTAATACCGATCGATGAGAAAAATAGTATATGTACGAGGTATGGAATTGTTGAATACAACTCCAGTTCTGATAACAAAAGACAACAACCACAACAACAACAATGATGATGATGATGATAATGATAAGAATGGGATCATTAGTAACCATACTCATCACGAAGATCATTGCCTAACAAAGTGGTTCCCCACTACCACCACCACCACCACCATCATCATCATCATCATCATCATCACATCGTGGAGGTTGTTGTGTTGGTGTCGACTCTTTACCCATTATTGATCTCCACCCACTTCATCCCAGTTTTTGCATCACTTTTCTGTGAAAGAGGGGGAGATAACGTTCCAAAGTAATGAAAATAATTAGGGTAGACTAATAAAGCAAGATTTTTTGTTTTAGAATCATATCATCACCATCATAATAATCATCATCATCATCAATCACAATGAAAAGAGTACTACAGGTTATTATATGGAGGTGATCGACAGCGTAAATAAATATAGAGCAAGTGCGAGAGTAAGTACCACCATCATCACCAACTTCATCATTAGTACCTTGATAGGAAACTGTAAGGATGAGTACTTTACCCCATGGTTGCCTCGACCCGATTTATCACGCCTTATAGTAGTAGTAATAGGTGTTAGTTATTAAACAACATCTGTCGTTTTTGAAGAGTGAAGGTGATAAAAAAGAGTTGTAGTTGTAGTATTAGTAGGAGTATTGGTAGTAGCAGAAGTAGCAGTATCAGTAGCAGTAGCAGCAGCAGGGTAGAGCAGTGATAGCAAGTATCTGTTGTTTATTATGTGGAAGGATACTATTATTATACATTGGGGTCATCATTCTAATATTGTTTATTATTACCAGTACGTCGAATCTATAGTGCAATCACCGTCGAAATAACCGACTAATCCGTCAGTAACAGG
The DNA here is from genome assembly GCA_000320545.1 of Bigelowiella natans CCMP2755. Lineage (NCBI taxonomy): Eukaryota > Cercozoa > Chlorarachniophyceae > Bigelowiella > Bigelowiella natans. The sequence goes on along the minus strand of ADNK01000343.1, from coordinate 21,137 downwards.
AACTTCCCCTTTCTTCTTCTTCTTCTTATAGTAATAATAATAATAATAATAAGGAGAAGAAGAAGAAGATCCATCATAAATAAACATCAAATATGATCGACAAGATAATAGAAATATCATCATACTCTTCATCATTTATTAAAATATGGAGATATCATTGGCAATAATGACTTTATAACAAAGAAAAGAGAAAATGTTTTTCCAGATTTGAGATAAAACATACAACCGAATCTTTGCTATCATTTGGCGTAGCTGTTTCTCTGTTATTTTCCATCTGCAACGCAGCCTCGGATGCACACTTTGATTATTTGTTGAAACACACACACATAAACACACATAAACACACACACACAAACACACACAAACACACACAAACACACAAACACAATATGAAAGAAGGAGGGATAAATGAAAAATGAGTCAAACAAACGAAGGAGATAGATAGATCATGTTTGGAAAAGTTGTTGAAATGTTGTTATAAAGAGTAAGTGTTGTTGTTATTATTACTACCAATGATGTGACAACAGCAAGTAGCTGTCCAATCGTGAACAACTCACCACCACCAGCTTTCTTCTCAAAATAAGACAAAACTTTAGAAGCCACGTTAGGCAACGAAGTCGTTGTGTCTGGATATATTGTTGTGACGGGGAGAAAAGGAAGCCGGGGAAGAAGAGGGTTGGCAGCTAGTAAATTGACGAGTACAGTAGCAATACAATATTGTTGGAGGGAGAGGGCGCGTAGTAGTTGCAAAAGGAGACGATTGAGACCAAAAATTATAATATGTATATCATTGTTAGATATTCTATTATCACCATCATCATTATCATCATCATCACCTTGGTTAGATTTCAAAGACGTAAAAGTCTCCTAGAAATGACCGAATGACAGTCAGTTTATGAAGAAATCAACAAGTAACTATTGTAGTCTTTATCATTAGCCAGCTAATATCTTAGATATTATACTACTACTACTGCCTAATGATATATCAGTTGTTGTGGCATGGTTGCTATGTATGTTAACTACTATTTCACACAAGATAATCATAATCATCATCATCGTCGTCATCATCATCCAGACATTTGTTCATAATAACTCTCATCACCATATGCCTGAGAAGTCGTTTTATCAATTTAGTCAGGCTGCTGGATGCTGGCATTGTTGTCAATGAAGACGATGATACCCCTAGAGATTCATATTGGAGACGTGGTGGAAGATACACATAACACAACAAAGTAACAAATCTATATTCATAACAGTATTGATACTATTTAATGATAATATATGTCCAATATTTCCAAAATTCAGAGATTGAGATGTATTAAAGATCGATAAATAGAAAGGAGTGATTCTTTCTGAGAGTTGTTTGTTGTAGAAAATATCGCACTGTTCCAACTATGCTCTGACCCTGGGTTAAAGCTTCAAGCAAGTTATTTATAGAACCACGTGAGATTGCAAGGGAGACCAAAACCTTTGATTGATGGCTCATTCAGCTTATTAACAAAAATCATTCTTTCAAATATTTTCAATTAATGAGTGAATATCGAATGGCCTGTTGTTGTTTTTACGCGCTACTACTACTACTACTACTACTACTACTACTACTACTGCTACTACTACTTCTACTACCGCTGCTGCTGCTGCTGCTACTACTACTAATGTATTTACAATATAAAACTACGACCTCGACTGCAAGAGCTTTGATTTTTTGAGGAACCCTCTTGTCAGAGATGAGTTTTGGCATCCTTCATGGAAGAAGAGGGGGACAAAGAAGAAGCAACAAAAGTAGTAGCCATACAGTTGTTACTACAATTTGGTCCTCCTCCTCAATATAATTCAGAAATAAAAGAGGATAGCATTATGCCCTCCTCCTCCTCCTGCTAACCCTAACCCTTACTCCCGTTCCCCCCCCATTGTTCTTACATCTGAAAGACTGGCTTCGAGTATTTGAAAGTAGATCGGTCGTACTTGTCGTGACTAAATAAGCACAAACAAATGAGGAAAGAGTGAACTCCGACTAACAAGTAACATCGACAAAAATAATTAGTATTGGAAGAACAACTAATTAGTATTAACTGAGATTATGAGTGATCTCGCTGTTCAATAAAACCAATTGAGGTGGTGGTAGCGGTGGTGGCAGTTGTGTTAAAGGTAGTCGTGCTACTGCTGATGGAGGTGCATTGGGTAGTATTGTAGTGGTAGTAGTAGTAGTAGTAGTAGTAGTATCATATGCTTCTTTATCAAACCTTAATACCATCACCGGAAAAGAGGAGAGGATTTCGGTCATATCGCCCAAAACCTAAGAAAACGTTGATTCTCAACCCACGCAGTCTTCATATGAAGCAATATCTGAATTATATAATTTTATGACCTCAGAGAGTGCTTCGAAGTTGCCAGTACGTAGCGCCATTTCCAATAGCTGCGTTGCGTTTGTTCAGGCCCCCATTATTAAAGAAGGTGGGTGGTGTTGGGAGTAGTAGTAGTGTGGATATAATAATAATAACAATAATAATAAGGCGATGTAGATTACGTGAAGTATGCGTGCATCATCATCATCATCATATAGTCCACAAACACACACCACAGTAGTAGTTCGTTCGATGATAACGCAGTCATCATCGTCCAAAGGTTATTAAGCTACAATATTGAGTGAATACCTTGGTGTTGGATTTTACTAACATCTGTATTGTTGCCTTTGATGATGCACCAATCTGCGGCCCCTTGCCACGAATCTAGTTATTGTTCCATATCATGTGAAGATGATGACGACGATGAACAGTTCTCATTTATCACCTTTCTTCACAAATTTAAGATAAAACAACGAAGGGAGAAAATACCACTGGATAGGGTAATGGCTGTCACCTTTTGGGCAGACGTTTGATTCTCCACAGTCCTAGTTTTATAGTTTGCATGGTAGTAGAAAAGCAAATAAGGGTAATAATCCATACTACAAACACTAGAAGCCAAATACATGCGCACATGTATGATATTCACATTATTTATCAAATATGCATTTTAAATATACACACTCGTATATATACATTATATATATATATATATATATATATATATATATATATATATATATAAAATGTGTGTGTGTGTGTGTGTGTGTGTGTGTGTGTGTGTCTACATATATGTATAATTACCACACATACATTGCATATACATTATATGATTATGTAATGTATAAAAATTTTGATATATGAAGTCATGAGATTAGTCTGTTGAATATTTAAATTGATGATTCCCTACTTCTCTTTAAGCTTTTTTGATAATCCAACGACGTCTTTGAGAACCTTGATCCGACAAATAATACATGAATACGGAGATGTAAAATATTGCTGGAATCCATCAGAGTTTATTTTAATATTATTGTTATACAGATTTGTCGACGAATAAGACCAACAAGTCACCTCTTTCATGAAGTGATATCGTTTCATGCTCTCTATCTGTGCACTGTTCTTGCATGCCTGCTCAGTGCGTAAACAAACAGACAGATATCATTTATTGCCTGATGACATACCATACACAAGAGTTTCCCTTTCGCACTACGATTACTACTAGTAGTACTAGTACTAGTAAGTATATTAATACAGGCAACTACTCTTGTCATTTGAATGTCATCCCTACTAGTAGTAAGTATATTACAGACAACTACTCTTACCAGTTCAATGTCATCCCGAATTTCGGTCTTCATCTGTTGCCATCAGACAGCAGTGTTTCAACTGGACAGCTTATAGTCGCATACATTTCATTCTCAATCTAATACAAACCACCTCTGGTTGAAACTCCGTGTCTATCTGGTCTGTAAGAATAGTTGCCATTGGCTCGGGACGAATGCTCGTAGGGAGAAATCCCTTGGTACAAAAGAAAAGATAAACTTGCTATGAGATTCCGTTTCGTCACCAGAAAAAGCATTTGATTGGTTGACCTTGGCCTCCTTCATATCAAATCCTTTGACGGCATTATCCGCAATTGCCTTAATGAAGATAGTACAGATAGAAAATACAGGGAGACTAGGTCAAATACGTATAATATTACCGGTTTGCCATGCCATGTCATGTTAAAGTCACGGGAATATCAAGATGTTCCCGTGCAGTGTGTACGTGCAAACCTGATCGATTGGCAACTCAAATACCTCCCTTAAGGGCACACGACTTAGCCCTGGATCTTCTGGCTCCATACTCAAATTGAAAAAGGATGATTCTGGGTGAGTAGAATCTCACTCAATCCAGTGGGAGGAGGAGGAGAGTCGAATTTTCCAACCGTTTGAAGAGAGAAGATTCAACACAATGTATTACTATTGTACGTATCTAAGAACTCCCCCACAAACGATATGGGTAGGGCAAGCTGCCTTAGGAGATGAATATCTTTGTTGATTTGGGGGGAGGGATGCGATATTTATTGAATTTTCACTGATGTGACAGCCACTGAAAGACAATTTTCGTAACATTCTAGCCAAAAAACGCAGGTGATTTGCATTTAGCGACAAATATTGTTACCCCATAAGACAAGATGTAAAGAACCTACGACTCAGAGCTCCGATGATCACAACTTTTGAAAAAGAAAAATGCATAGAATTTCCATCTAGCGACATCGTTCATTGTGCATTAAACGACGACCATCCCCTCCCTCTTCTTGCGAGTCCGATCATTCCTTGGTTTTGATGCGCATCCAGCTTGTTGACAGGCAGCGCCATCATCACGTTGTTGGCATGTCGAATGAACACGAACCTTGAGTCTTGAACCTTGCTCGCTGTGCGTGTGCGCTCTGGCGGCACGCTGCTTGTTGCCCGCTCACCTGTTTCATGGTGACTCCACTGTCCACTGTGCGTCCATTCAGTTGCGTCCATTTTGTCAATTGCCATTTCATCACCACTAGACCAGTCTGAGCAGTGTCGGTGGCACACCCAACACCTTGGCATCGCATCAAACAAACACCATCATTGTTGAAGGTGAGAACCCCTGCCTTTTTGTGACACTTCTGGCTTTGAACGGGGTGTGCTAGCAGTGCTAGCGTGTGTGTGGACAACGATGGTCCTAGCTTGCGATCTTGCGATGACACACCGCCATGCACTGTGGTGCAGCTTGACTGTGACATCTGCGTCTCCAGATCTGCGGACGGTACCATCCACGATCGCAACTAGGTGCATGAACTCACAACGTGTACAGCTCTTCCATGGTCTTGCCCATGACACATGTAGCCAACACAGCAACACGTCTAGACGTGCTAGCGTGGAGCCGAGACATGCCAGCAGCGCAGATGTTCGCACAGGTTCATGCAACAACAGATGCAAATGCGCATGCACATGAATGTAGCACACACTAACACTATAACCGTGTTTAGTTTACAGTTTCTTACGCTGAATCAATCAGCTTCGTATCTAGACATGGATCCCATCACGGTCATACTTCCCCGCGACATGTTTGCATGCATTGCCGACATCCCTCCCATCGAACGATTCATCGATCGATTCACCGATTGCTTCATTGATTGTCTCCCATGGCCTTTCCTGTGTCGGCTTCCTGAAGTAGGAGCAGATGATATTCTCAAGAAACAACTGTCATCTTGTTCCATCATGCTCTTTGGGACAATCTCTCTCAGCTCCGCCAATCTGTCTTGCACGGTGGCCAGTTGCTTTCGCATGTGGTGGTGGAATGCATCTGTTCTCTCTCTTTGAGTTTTTCCTTGCAATGAAACATTTGGTAGCTTGAAGGGTTCCTTATGCTTGGGAACGGGGTATGAGTTTTGGGCAAGGATGTGTAGATTGAATATCGAATGACGCACTGCAGTAACTGCCCTCAATGTTTTTTTATACTTAAGGTCCTTTTGCTCCATCTCCTCCGTAGAGTTAGATGTCTTCGAGGCCACCTCTTCTATTCTTTCTCGTAACTTTGAAACCCTATCTTTCTTCAACAGAATATCAGTTTGTTTCACCTTATCAAGGGATACAGTTTCTTTTTGGATTTGTCGAACATCCGTTTCCGTAGTGCGGGCTTTATCTTCCGATAATCTCTTCGTCTCAGCAAGGAGTTGGTACCTGGCGATCATCTCATCTTTATTTGACACGCTAGGCTCTTCGGTGATAATTTCGTCAAGGTACTCTTCATAGCAAGCAATGTTATCCAGTGAAGTGTCCAGTCGGTCATTCAGTATTTGTATCTTCTGCAGACGCTCTTTCAGCTCATCTATTTCTTCATCTAATTTTTTACCCTGTTTCTTTTTTTCAGCAAGGCGTCGCTCAAATGCCTTTCTTTTCTTGTCGGTGTCGAAGATGTAGGTCTTGAACTTATCGATGTTGGCCATTGTCTTCTGCTGCCGGTCCATGAATTCGCCTTCCCTGTCCTTCAAAGAACGTATTTTTAATCCATAATTACTTTTTAGCTGCTGTAACTTCCTTTCCATATCTTCAACATCGTTGGCCTTCTTATGAAATCGTGTGTCAGGATGTTCCATGCCTCCGATACCACCACCAGTGAGAAACGTCTCATCCCCTCCCCCCCTTCCCAACTCCATAGTTCGGGAAGATCCAGGATCGTTATCGGGAGAATTCATAATTTTCTATTTTGAATCAAAATGAGCTTGATTGCTGGTTCTGACTTCCCCGTTCAATGTGGGCTCCCTGCAGCCACATGAGAAGAAATACCTCCAGCCTCCATTCCCTGGAAACGTTTTTATTTCTGTGATGAAAATGAAAAACCGGGATAACAAGTATGGTTGAAATGAACGGAGATACTTACCTGCGTCAGATAAATTGTTCTGTCTTAGTAGATGAATGACATCCACCAGACTCATTCACAACAACAACAACAACAACAACAAAAACCTTCTCGGGAAACTACTACTACTACTACTACTACTAGATCTACTAAGGTGCATTGACAAGAAGGAAGGAGGAAAGGAAGGAAGGAAAAAAGGAGATAACTCAAGCCTCATCCCCAAGATCAATCATAAATACCTTTTTCAGCGGTCTAAGAAAGAATGGGCGTCATCTAATGGTCTACTCCCCATTCTCTCCCTGACTATGTTTCATTTTTTCGTATCTTCTCTTTTTTGGAGAAGCCAAGATTGTGATAACCTTTGTAGGGGATCGAGATACTGTACAAGACTAGTTTCCAGGAAATTGAAGCATTACGATTGGAGGATGTTATCGTGAACCGAGAATATAAGTACGTCATTAGCAAAACAGTCACCATCATCATCATCGTCCTCGTTCTCATCTCAATTAAGGTCGTCGTCGTCGTCGTTGTCATCGTCGTCGTCGTCATCCCCAAGTCACTGCTTGGAACAGCACATAAAACAGAGCAACTTCTATAATAATGTAAACTACACGAGCATTTACTATATCCCTAAACAAGAAAACACCGGAAGCTGTTAATAGTCATCGTCAGCCATCGTCATCATCATAATCAATTCTGGCTCATCCTTTCACCATAACCTGTCGTCGATTATTATCGTTTTCGTCCTGCACCATTGTTATTTTGGTTTTGGAAAGGAAATACGGATTTCCTCGCTGTTCTGTCTGCTCATTTTCGAAGAAAACATTCTTCAAAGGAGAGAAGTGAGGAACCATTCCCTCTCTTTTTCTCTGCTGTAACTCTTCTCTATTTTTCTGCTTCAAATATATTAAGTGCGATACATGCAATGCAAAAGCTATTGGCTCATACTAAAATGAAGCCGGACCCAAAAGGCGATCATAAACGGCTATTCGCCTTTCTGAGTATGAAACTAGGGAAAAGGTGGATAAATGAAGATTCTCTCTCTAAATTCTCTCCATGCATGCGCGCGTGCATGAGTTGTATCTGTGTTATTAAGCCTGGTGATTTCACGGATTTATTATTTTAATCAAAATTGTATCCCTTCCCCTCCTCTTCTTCTCCTCTCCTCTCGTATTCCAAGGTTCAATAAAGCTGATTTGGCGTATTGCCCTCCCGGTATTGCTGCACAAGTTGGGGGTGAATGGAGTTGTATAGTGAAGAATGTATACTTATTACCTCATTACTCGAAAATGCACAATATAATAGTAATGAAGGGGAACAGAAAGGAGGAGGACTGGGAGAGTGAAGATGATATACTTGGGGAGATAAGAAGCAAAAAGAGAAACAGGGAAACGTGGGGAGAACCAAGGGATTCCAGGGAGCACCTAAAGAATGGCACCACCCAGCCGAGGTGCAGCCCTACTATACTAGTTCTGATTTAGTTTATGGGTAAGGGAAGTTGGAGGTACCATTAGTCATGTTGCAAATCCAAGTGACGATGATCTGTCAACAACAATATTTGTCAGGCATGTTCGATACGACGAGCAGCTTGAAGAGGAAGAGAAGGAAAGAGAGTTGGACGGTATTGCAAGAGAAACGGGCTTGGATACAGGGGGAAAGGAGGAATATGAGAAACAAGAGGAAAATGAGAAAAAGGATCAGAGTGGCCGACAATCAGCTGCAGACATACAAGTACGTAGCAATTGGTGTTGGTCCGTTCGACTTCCAAGAACGCTTAACATATTTTCCATTTACCCTAGTTCTTATCAGCACTTACACATTAATAATACACTATACCAACCAACACGATGATTGTCTAGTATCAGTTGAGGATTGCACACCATTCATCATCATGATTCTCATCTTATGTACATTTTACAGGTACTGCGGCCAACATCTGCCATGAGTGTCAAGAACAAGCTCACAGCTGAAACAAAGGTCTTTTACTGAAACCAACAATTTTCATATGATGTTTAATATTTGGAGACGATGTATTGCTACCATCTAAGTCATTATGTTCAAAGCGTAAATGTGTGTTTATATATTTTCAAATGTAGTGCATATCTACATATGTACATATGTATATATGAATATATATGTATACTATATATTATTTTAAATATAATCCTGAAATATTTATTTTAAATGAGTATATCAGTCCTACAAGCCTTCGATACATTACATGTATTACAACCACCGTATGCTTCCACTTTAGCTATCACCTCACCATATCGTATCATTAGCGAAGCATTGAGGATCAATTCCATGACCTGTTGCAAGTCGAGCAAGTATATAAGTTGCAGAGATCCTTACCAGCTATCCTTAAAAAAGTAATGATAATTTAAATATATTGAGAAATATTGATGTAAGTTGATGAGAATCGTAGATGATATCGAGTATGAAACAGTCAAAAAGAAGTAGAGAATAAGAAAAATGCTTGCTGTGCTACACACGGCATCATTATCTTCGCCGTCGCTTATTACTCCTTAATTATTTTCCCTTTTTCCCATACCCATAGGTGGATGATATGAAGCTCGGAGATGCAGAGAGAAAGGCAGCTAAGAAGTATTGCCAAAGGGTAGTTGCTCGCGACGTTCACATACACACAATAACACTATCAGAAACCTAAATAAGACATTACAAACCTGCCTATGATTATACATTTCATTATATTATACAATTAAATTAATGGATAGTGGTGTTGTGGTATAATGTAGCTAGTAGCGTATCATCTAGGGCATCACGAGCTCTCATATTCGGCGAAAGCCAATTTCATACGTTTGTGTATTTGTAGTTCTGTGCATGATAAGTATTATGCGCTGTTGCACCACTGGGTGATGAAATGGCCTAATATCTTCGCTGCTTTCATTGCACATAACTCACAAATATCTATAGTATTTGCAAAAGCTCATCCAACAGTCCCTGGAACAACCATTATCGATGCCAACAAGGCCCAATCTGAATAACTACCAAGAGCAGGGTCATAATATGGAAGAGCTAGTGAGAAAGGAAAAGCAAAAAACAATTCCTGCTATGGTGCCCCAAGCGCCGCAATCTTATGTTTCCTCGTCCCCCTTCTCGAATTGTTATATGCCAAATCAGCAGAACACAAATGGAAACAAGAAAAGGAGGAAGAAGAAGAGACGGATCCCCAGAAAGGATAATTAAAAGCCTTCCCTCAATACTAGAAGCAGTAAGCCGCTATGCTGTGGCCCTGTGGCTGATAATAAATGTCAAACAGTTTATGCTCATCATCACATTGTCTCTTCAAAGGAGCCACTTGCACTTCTAGACTACTCTATAGTACTGCTATGAATATACAAAATCGCAAATAATTTCACAACTGCAATTTTGCGCCAATCCATCGCATAACAAGCAACTATGTGATGTATGGATGTAGGCGGTAGTCATTTTGTGGAGCCTCATTCATTCTTGCTGGTTCAAAGCTACCTGCTAACTACGCAGGCTAGCAGCAGCTGCATTGCTAGATCTAGAGATATTGGAGATCACATCTAGGTAGTGATGGTGACACGCGTGACTGATCGCTACATCGCGCGTTCTCGTAGCGTACGCACATTACATCACTAGATCACTAGAACATTGCGCGGCGTCAGTAGACACATGCAAACAGCGCAATATAGTAATCCAAATCTAACAACGCTAGAACGCACGCGACGCGATGCTATCATGCAAGCATTGTGAAAACTCACGTATCTAGCTAGCTAGGTGTGTTCAACATGCATGCTGTCTAGCTTTGTCCATCATTGCTGCACAGCTAGCACAGATCTAGAGATGTGCATGGCTCATTTAGCAGTGCTCGTCGGTGGTGCCATGGTGTGTTTGCTCTAGCACTGTGCATGCTAGTAGCATTACACCGCATGCCCATAAATGGATTGCAGATCATTTTGAATGAAAACCAATAGTTCCAAATGACCCTTTTCACAGTGCTTTTGGTCAAAATTAGTTTCGCACGCACTAGCCATTGTTTTTGGATGCGATGCGCGTGTTCTGCTAGCGCTATTGCTGCAGTTGATCGACATCATGCGATGCCTCGGCTCACTTCCGATCCATGTTGCTCAACCTGTGTCATGCACATTGTAACACGCACCTGATAAAAAGGCGTGCATGAAGATATCTAGTTATTATTGTCGACCGAAGTTGAATTCATAAATTTATTTCAGTCAGTGGCCTGTCGCAGCGCAAAACTGCGTCTAGCACCAACAGCTGCTTTACACAGTCTAGTCAACAAGCTTCTAAAGATAATATAGTGCCTGATTTCAGCTAGTTACAGTTCAATAGATTTACATCAAAATTTTCTCTTCATCCCAGCACGTATCATTCTAGAGGCAGCTTTCCTATCCACGCGTCGCTTCGCAACCGCTCCAGATGATTCATGCTTGTCATTCTTTTCCTTTTCTAAATTCTTCACCCGTTTGATGTACCTACCGCCGTGAAATATATATTATCATAGCATGTACTTTTAGATATAACAGCTTCATATAACGCTACTTTTTGACTCTATCAAGTTCTTGCTTTATCGGGTGGTTCTTCGTGTCAACTCCCTCAGTTTTCAGATACACTGATAATGACACATGTTCAGTTTAGGAGACCGTTCATACCAGCCTATAAGTAGCTGGAAAGACATATTAAGTAGTCAAATTAAAAATTGAGTTACTGTGGAAGAGAGAATTTATTGTAAAGGCCAGGGAGGTATGTAAAGTCGCGGATTCCTGAGAATTAATTTTCAAGCCAAGTGTTGAGATTCACGCATCGCATTTAACAAAGTGGTATAGCATTGCGTTTTATTTTACAATTTGATGTAAGAAGTAACCATTGGCGTTAGCTGGGCATCTATCTCTTTGAGTGGTATCTTGAACAATTTATCCAGGTGTGCCTTAAGATCACCAAGGAAATTCTCTAGTTCCTCGAAATTTTCCACTGCCTATAAAGATGTATTTTCATATAGCATCTAAGAATCTATACTGTTCTTGGACCTCCGCCAAAGCTTCTCGTTCCCCTGCCATAACGTCTCCGATAAGGCCCTCCATGATCTTTTTGAGTGGTCGGGCCGCCCTACCCTCAATATCGAACGGTTAGATCTAGGATACAACGACAGCAGCTTACGACAGCAGCTTATGGATTCAATATGAGGTCGATAATTACGATATTATCGGTATACCAAATAGTCTACAGCTTCTTCCAATGACTAGAATGCAACCTTTGGATGTTAACAGTAGGGTTTATTTATTCACTGACCAACTAGATAAAACAGATGTCACAACATTTTTATTTATCTCTACAACAATATCGTTTTCATGGGAAGTCTTTCGGTAAATTCAAAGGCATGATGATATCGCGTAAACGTACGAATCAATCTTCTGGGCGACATGAAATATTTTGGTAACCGAAATGAGTGCACAAAAGCCATGTATCGGGCGCATTTTAGCTTTAAAAAATGATATATTGATGTCGTACAGAAAAAATACGGTGGTTCTCTGTTTGCATTATGCTCCATGTGGGATTGGGGTGAAATTCCAAAAGCTGGTTCTGAAATTGTTGTTCCGACTAAAAAGTGAAAGAGACTAATTTTTAAAAAAAATGGCATGAAGAGAAGTCGTTGACGAATATCGTATCGGGTTTTAGTATTTCTTTTTCAAAAGCTGTGGGAGAATCTGAGATTTCATAATAACATCAAAGCGGGAGGTTGAGGGTCGGCAGGAGCACTTGCGGGTATGCAGAATCGATTCATTGATAATCAATATCAAAAAGTTTGCATTGAAATGAATTAAAAATGTTTTATTCAGATCTGCACTGTAACCAGCAATTGGGAGCTGATTCTTCCCTCCAGGAACCATGCAGAAAGTCAAAGCTTTGGCAATATCATGGACCATCACTTCACTTATCTCCGTTCTCGCGTGAGTTACAATATGTACGACGTTTGAGTCAAAGTCATGTATCAATTGAAATGGATTTCTAAACCAATCGTATTTTATGAGAAGAAACGAGGCTGTACCAACCACTATTTGAAATTTCGATATTTGGTGGTAATCTCTTCAGGTTGATATTTATGGCAGCGGTTATGACTCGATATCCCCCACTACGAAAGTGGCCAAGTTTAATCATTTACGGCAGAACTCTCGCTTCGCTTGTACTTACAACGTGTATGGTCTACACGCAAATCGACTTAATCAGCGACAATATTGATCACAACTACGACTATGACTGCAACCCGGCGCTAGCCTTCGTGACCAACTTCTCAGCAATGATGAGCATTTGTCTCTTCTTTTCTGTCGGTAATAAATCATGTGCAATATTTAAGACTACTTGCCAAGACTCATATTTGTTCTCTCTTTCTGTTAGGTATCAATGTGTATGTTTCCGTCACGGATCCATTTCGTCAGACTTACAAGAAGATGAGAGGATTGGGTGTGTTCGGTTTCTGCACATCGCTCTTTGTCGGCACTCTATCTGCAATTAACCCAGCCTACGATGCGAGCTTTGGCATGTGCTCTTTTCCCCACAAAGATTTGCTTTCTCACAAACCGGAGGCTTGGGATCGGTTTCTCATCATCGCGTCGACTCTCCAAGGGGCTTTTGTACTAGGTGAGAAAGAAAAACGGTGGAAATTTTAATGGGATATTTGTACATAGATCACCGAAGATATGTTCTTACGTACCATTTACAATATAACTTCGCTTACATCAAAATCTGATGCTTATTTTGAATTTAACAGGAATTGTCGCTGTGAGTATTTGGCTCCTGACTATATCTGATAGAAAGCTCGAGAATAAGAAGTTACTTCGTGCGGTTGCTACGAGAGTCAAGGGCATCCAACAGGCGAAAAAGTAGGATGCACTTTAGCAAATAAAATTGGCAATAAGACACAGAATATTCAAGTTACTTGTTGCCTAATAATACCTATGACTTCTGCTTTTAGATATTGACAAATGAATAACGTTAGGTATACCAAGTGTTATGCCGCAGTATTGAGCGCATATATCCTGTTGTTCATCCTTGGCTTGATCCCGGATAAATCTGGCAACTGGCGGCTAATTGTCGATTTTTTTATGTCATTTGTGCTCGGACTTTCGGGAGTCTCCGACCTAGGAATTTGGCTGTACACATACCACCAAGATGTTCAGTATGAGATAGAACAGGAACGATTATTACCAAACGGCTCCTTCATTCTTTCTAAGATTGATAAGGCAGAACCTGACATTTCGGAAGATTTACGGAAGGAATTTGTTGTAGCTACTTCAGAAGGTATTGGCGAAACAGCTATTTCAGTACTCCCATCTATTGGTGCTACGAACAAAAACATGCGACACAAGAGCTGTGGAGGTTCTCTGCAAAGTTCTAACTACTTAGGAAAAGAGCAGAAGGAAATACAGCAACAGTATACAAAAGCAAAAGCCTCTAGCCTTGAAGAAAATATTCAAGTTGGACTAGAAAGAGGAGAAAGGTTTGTAAACGACCATATTTAAGATGAAACTGCGCTGCGGCTCCGGCTTTATTGTGCCCCTCTATGGCTTGCAAATAATTTTGTGAGTATGAAAAAAGCACATAATTATGACTAAATGATTAACTACCTGCCTACTTGTTTTTACTACTGCAGACTGAGCGGGCGTGCTCATTCGTCGATACGTTTTCCTTTGGGGTCAGCAGAACGCAAGTTTTCAGTGGACAGTTTTGACCCCAAAATGTATAGACGCCTCTCAGATACTTCTAAGGCCAAATTCATCTTGGGGGAGAGGGTTCGGAACATGGTGGCTGATGACGAAGAAGTAATTAGGCGATATTTATCCACCCACACGATATCAATATACATTTTTATGTAAACATATAAATAAATATAATATTGTGCAACAGGCCCCTCAAGATTATCCCCTAGAAATCGAACGTTTGGGTTTTCACGCCTACAAGCCGCGCATCTTCCGACGCCTGCGTGAAACCTTCAACATATCCGATCTCGAGTACTCATACAAGTGATGATGATGGTGGCGATGATGGTGATGATGATGATGATGGTGACGCTAACGTGATGAATAAAAAACCTGAAGGTCTTCGATAGACTTTTGAATTATGTATATTTCAGATACAAGCGGTCCTTTGATGGTGATGTCGAACAAATGCGACGTAACTTCTCGGAGGGAAAATCAGATTCTTTTCTTTATTTCACTGCCGACCGAAAATTCGTTGTCAAGACTGTGACACACGAGGAGCATGATTTGCTGATGGACATTGTCGATGATTACGCGTGGCACATGCATAAACATCCTCACAGTTTGATCATCCGTATGTTTGGTTCATACTCGGTTCGAATGTACGATGGTGTTGCGTACTTCTGCGTTTTCAATAATATATTCGACGCTCCCAAGGGGTATAAAATTCATGCGAAATTTGACCTGAAGGGATCAACGATCAACCGTTCTACGCCACCAGGCTCCAGTACAATGAAAGATAATGATTTGCGGGAAGGTCTGCATGTGAGGAAGGAGACTGCAGACCAAATACTACGCCAACTTCAGGCCGATTCGCAATTTTTGGCATCTCTGAACATAATGGACTATTCGTTACTGTTGGGAGTTCATTATACGACATACCGCTCAGATTTTTCGGACATTCCCGCGGTGACAAGAGGCAAAAGCCAGGATATCAATTCTGCTACTGAGACAAAACATGGTTCTTCTGGTGCTTTATCGAAAAGCCTTCCAAGTGGCCGGAGAGAACTCAAAAAGAGACCAAGTAACATCAGCGAAGGTTAGCACTACGTTCTCTATCTCTCTCTCTATCTCTATCTCTCTCTCTCTCTCTCTCTCTATCTCTCTCTCTCTCTCTCTCTCTCTCTCTCTCTCTCTCTCATGGACGCTTGCATGTGTTTGTGTGTGTATGTGTGTGTGTGTGTGTGTGTGTGTGTGTGTGTGTTTGCGGGTGGATGAGAGAGAAGAGATTATATTGAGTACGGTCCAACATAGTTTGGTTTCAATAGGCACAATAGATGAGAACGACTCTGCTTCGGTGGAAGCTAATGGAGAAGATGATACCTTGGCGATGGGCACAAACGACATCAAAATGGAGCGGAAGCGAACTAAAAGGACCAAACGTCCTACCCGGGAATCCAAAGCGCATTCTGCTGCCACAAAGGTATCTGGCATTGCTCCTACCGGATCAGAGGGTGGAGATGAGAATCCCCTAATGCCCAGTATTCGTCCTAGCAAGAGCGAGATTGAATGGCCAGAATCGGACCCAACAAGGGTCTTGTATGCCCAAGTTGTGCGCGGTCCAGCTGTGTACCATCTTGGCATTATCGACATACTACAAAGCTGGAATTGGGGAAAGTGGGTTGAACAGAAAGCAAAAGTCGTACTCAAATGTAACGCTGAGAAGGAGTTGTCTTGTGTTGAACCACGTTTCTATCAGAATCGGTTCATGCAATTCATGCGTGAACGCGTGTTTCCTGTTGAAGCGGAGGGAATGAAAGATTTTGCGGTCAGGGGGTCAGGTTCGTCCATCAGATTGAGAAAGTCACGATGGTCCATGTTGAAAGTTTAGCAGTTGTCCACTGATTCAAAAGGGATGATGACCAAATCAAAGTTTTTCGCTGAAGACCATTGTCTGACATCATTGATGCAACCTCAATTGTGAAAGATGGCTCAGACCCGACAATGAAACCTTTTTTCAAAGTGTTGGTGTTCACGTGTGCATGTCTAGATGTCAGATGTGCGATGCATCGCATGCATGCATGCGCATTTTGCTTGCATCATTGTTTGCGCCGTCTAGCCATGTGAATCTGCAGCCACGCCAGCACGGCAGCGATTTGCGCATGTGCGCATGCTGGCATGCACGCAGCGTTGTGTCCGTGTTCCACACGTCTAGGCGCGCGTGCACCGCGCTAGCAGCGCGACACAATGATGAGTGTGCATGGGCGGGCACACGCAAGCACGCAAGACAGCGCAGCGCCAGCTGCCTAGAACTTGCTAGCTTGTCTCTGGAGCTGCTGACAGTGCAGAAACATCGACGCATTGCATTGTCGCTGCAATGCGATCGATGAACTTGCTGATCGACCTGGTGGTTCTCGGCGAGTTGATCGAGTGACCTGCTTGCTAGCTAGCGTGTCTAATTGTTGAGGCATCGCAGCAGCCGTGCCAACGCGCTCTGCGATGTGCCGCTGAGCTCACTGAGAACGTTTTGGCGGGTGCTGTGTGCTGATGACGGAGTGGTGACGCGCACGATCAACAATTTTGGAATTGCGTCCTCCATCAGGTGCCAAAGCTAGCAAATCGCACTAGCGCACGCAGCCGCGCACGCGAGTGATCGACCCAGTTGTGGTGACAGGTGGAGAAAAAAAAGTGCTCACTGCAGCAGTGTGCACACACGCATCGTTGGCTAGCTAGACCGACCGCCACCCACTGCGCGCCACGTGGCGTGTGCCGGTGTCCATGGGTGCTGAGTGCAAGCGTTGCCCCACTGCTCTGGCTAGCTGGCTCTGGTGCTCCAGCCAGCCAACGCTGGTCGCTCTCGCTAGCTCGGCGGAGCGAACGATTTGGACGTGTGCACACCTCCGAGCCTCCTGATTTCTTTCCGAAAGTCCGACACACGTCACAGGCCACTGCTAGACTGGCCATGCTAGCATGGCTCCAGGACTGTTCTTCGATTGAACCACGTGCGCACGGGCAAAGACTTGACGAACAAGAGCACGCACGTCCACACCGTGACAACGTCGCAATGAACGAATCGTTGGGTTCACGTTTTCACGCACACGTGCAAGAAAGAAGTGAAGAAGGAAAAAGTGTTTTCGCATGGCAGCACAGACAATCGTGGAGCGCGCTGCCAGGCTGGTTGCTGCCTGTAGCGCGTACCACTACGCGGGCACAAGTCACGTTGCTCCTTCCTTCCTTCCTTATTCCCTTAGACCTTCATCGCTTTCGGAACTTCACCAACCACCAGGTAATAGATTCCTCTCTAACCTTATCTCCTTTGTCGCTTACCCAGAACTCACCTTCGTCCTTAGGTTCGTGTCCATACCAGCCCTCTGCATCAAGGTCCCCCAGGACCTTATACCAGTGCTCAAGTCACGTGCGACAACAAAGGGGTTGTCGCGGATATAGAATATAGATAACGTAGATATTAATACAGCATAGGCACGTGGGTTCCGGCGGGACTCATGGCAGCACACCGGAAGTGTGCTGCCCCACGTGCGGCGGCATTCGCGAAAGCTTCGCGAATGATTACGCAGTGCACGATTTAATAAAAATATAATCTTTAATAAAAATAAACACAACTCTTCAAAAGGAAGCAAACGTGCCTTTCCCCCCCCCTGCCTACTTGTGCACGTAGCGCCTCGGCCTGTGAACACCTTACGCGCAACATGCCACAAGGCACTCCTCGCAGTGCGTGGGCCAACACAACCACTCAAGATTCAAGATTCAAGAAAGAAAGTTCACTGATCTACTGCATTTCCAACGTGGCACTTTGCAAAGTGCGAAACGCAGTGCCTCGAGCTGAAAACGAGGACTCTCTGGTGAAAATCAGCATGTGTGTTCAAGATTCGTGTTCGTGTTCGACATCCATCAACCATTCCCGGCTCCTTCTCGGATGATTGCCCGTTGATACCCCTCTCCCTTCATTGAGATTCTTGATGTTTCTAGAGCTTCCCACAGAGGAATGATTTAGATATACGACATAAATTTGAGGAATTTATGAGATTAAATTTGCGACCATTTCATCACTAAAATATTTTCTTTGGATGCTGGTTGTAGCTGAAGAAAGCTGTGTTGCTCTTGTTCTGGGAGGCCTAAGACATTCGAGAAGTACCGAGCAAATGCTCATATTTTTTTTACACATTTTTGCGTAAAATATTTCAAAGCGACATGTGAATTTTAGAAAAATGTAAAAAAAACACTCGGTCATTGAGCTGGACCTTGCATTGTGAAGTCTGAACTTCAGACAAGCCCACGAGGTCTGGCTATCACCCCCCCCCCCTTATTTTCCGGTGAAAACAATTTTCCTGTCGAATCGATCTTCCGATATTCGGCGGGAAAATATCGTGTGTAATCTCTCTCTTCCTCATACGTAACTGAACGAAACAATTAAATTGGTTTGTTCGTCAGGATTCCGTAGAAGGAAGGGCATTGGATAGTTCCGAGGGAAGGGAGTACAGCGGAAGCACAACGGAGTAGTTGTGGTGGCAACGTAGCCTCCGATGGCATCATTATGTCGATCATTGCCCTTCGCTTTTCTGTTCTCCCTGGATCCTAGCATATCGTCATTACAGTCACTTCACTCTAGTCGCCGCGATCGAGTCGTAGCGCTTTTTACGACAGTCCTTACATTAATATTAGCGCCATCAGTTTCGGGGTTACAAGCACAAGCGCAAACCCCTACCTTCAGCACTCTGGGAACGACACCCAAAAGTCTTGCTACACATAAACCCAGACTTTCATCTTTTGTGCGGGGGAGACAACAGCAGCACAGACTGCATCATCACATCCACCATGACTACGAACGCTATATTTCTTCTCAAAAGGCGGGTATTTTTACACCGTACTTAGGTAGGCAAAGATTTGTTTCCTCTCCAACAATCAAACGCCTAGGGACTTTACCGCTCAATGTTCGTAGCGCAGACACCCCCCACCACCCCCACCCCCACCACCACCACCACCACCACCACCACCACCACCAATGCAAAGTCACAGACAAAAGCAGAAAATAATGGAGATTTATCGTCATCTTCTTCAGTATCATCCCCTTCCAAAAATATGGTGTCTGTAAATCGTGTCTCGGGAGGTAAAACCCCAGAAGAAATTGTGAGCCACCACCGCCACAATAATAAGGCACACCACCTCCAACATCAACACCAACACGAAGGCAATGCCAACTTCGGACAGGAACCATCGCTGCAGCAGCAACAACAACAGCAAGGTTCTTCACAAATGTCAGCAGTCACAGGAATCCAGACTAAAAACTCAAGTGATTATGATGATGATGATGATGATGAAATCTCCAATACGCAGCAGCAGACGAGTACCAAGGCGGTAGAAACGACAGGAGCACGTGATGCACCTGCAAATACCTACAATAACAACGACCTCAGTAGTAGTAGTAGTAGTGGTAGTAGTAGTAGTAGTAGCAGCAGCAGTGGTGGTGGTGAATTCCCAGTATGGGTCGACGAAGAGGCAACGAAGCGGGTAGGTGGTAGCATCTAACTGCTGACAAGCCACCAAGCGCCTGTTGAACGATTAATACATTTTGTGCCACTTGTAGTAGCCTACTTTGATGCATCGTTCCTGGCCATTGTCCTTAGTTCAAATGATGTTTACTCGAACAGGTGGCAGAATCAGCAGCTGTTCTCCAGAAAGAGCTGGAAACGGTTGCTTCCCAAGCGATAGATGCTATTTACAACTCCGATTTGCCGTCACAATTTTTGGGAGACGCTCAAAAGATCCAGGAGGATATGAAAAAGGATGTCGATCGAGCCACCAAAGACGCCATATCAAGGCTGCAGTCGTTGGTGAGAAGCATGTAGTTACTTGTAATAGTGATAGTCTTAGGGGGAGGTCAAATTGGAGGTTCAATCAGTCAGAAACCAGTCACAAGAAACTTGGAGAAACTCTTGCTTTGTTTGGAGACCACCACCACCACCATCATCATCATCATCATACTTCTCACTCACGACTTCTCCTCCTCCTCCTCCTCCACCACCGCCTCCTCCTCTTTATAATGCTACTACCCATTATTATTTATAGGTTGAACTTCCCACAGTACCTGTTCATATTGCATCAGCTACATTAGAAGCAGCACTTCAATATCCCGACGATGATCAGTCGACAAAGAGTCTCGCTGTTAGTACTGTAGGCAGTTTATGGTAGGTCTTAGAAGATACACACACACACACACACAGTAACATCAACTTGAAGAAGGATGAGACAAATACTGTTGGAAAGTAGTAGCACCGTTAGCGCTTGTAAAATAATAGAACTTCATCGTCACCACCACCATCAACACCAATACTATCACCATGGCCACCATTGCATTGCATTGCTGCTGTGAATTATTATAGGGCCTTCAGGTACGCGGGGGACGGGAAAATTTATTGGCAAAGACTTACACTAACCGCTACTTTAGTGCCGCTCTTTTACCGAAGGGTGTGAAATGAGTGCGCTCCCCCTCCTCTACCCCGCCTCCGCTGATGATGATGATGATGTCTCTCTCGATGAGGATGATGACCAGGAGGATACTATTATACATCAAGTAGATACTGATATCTGAGGAGGGGGGAGAGAGAGAAGAGAGGGGAGAGGGAGAATTGCTCTAGAGTACGAGGGGGGAGAACGAGTATTATTTTTATCTACATCATCCTCAGAACGAGGGGTGGAGGGA